>JACJUY010000622.1:149421-164474 GCA_014220935.1 Platorchestia sp. MABIK | reverse complement strand
TTGGAAAAATTGAATTGATTTTCATAATTTTCAGTAAAGGCATTCAAACATCTAGCTGTCATAAGATTTTTTTTGCACTCCAATCTAATCAACCATTTCCTTGCTTCGAGTATTTTCTCAAACAGCCAAAAAAATTACCGAATATCACATTTTCAAAACTCTGATAAAACCGGCAGATCTATTATGGACCTGTTTCCCTTCCACCAATATTTCGTAAAGCATTACAGAACATTTTCCCAAAGAAAATGTTCTCATAATTCAAACAGTAATCATTACTATATGATGAAGAGCACTGTCCGATAAAAACCAAATACGCACTTTATTATAAATCACGAGTTATACTTTCAAAAGAAAATCGAGAAGTGAATATTATTTTCCATTTATTTCTCGGCTTCCACAACCAAGTCAGAAATTTACCGTCTGACCGACGATAATTTACATCTGAATTTACTGGTAATTTTCATCTTCTTCTTCCTATAAACCGACGATTTATCGTCGGAATTAGTGTCGCGAATGTCTCATATTATCTTCTGATTAACGTTAAATTACCGGTTTTTACCGTAAATTTTGGACGAAGACCGACGATTTTAACCAGTTAATTACCGGTAGTTAAATGGTTATAAAAGTCGGTCCTCGTTCAAAACATATGATAATTACCGGTAATTAAACGTTATAAATGGCTACTTTAACCACTATATTCCGTGAGATTCATAAGCAGTGCAACGATTTTTCCTTAAATTGTGAATTGCTTCCAAAAACAATAAGCCACATCTGATGAAACGCAGATGTCCAATTACCGTGAATTTGTAGTCTTCATACAAATTATCGAAATTACATATTTAAATTTAACAAATTTGTTTAAAACTGTATATATTTCATCAAGTTTCTTACAAATTGCGATAATAGAATAGATTAGTGATACAGGGTTTGGCCTATTGTAACAAGTAACAATGCATTATTAGAAAAAATAGCTGCGATGCAGATGAATGCTACAGTAAGAGGGCTCAAATTGTCATCTTCATCGTAGAACACGAGACAATTGCGATAAGTCTCACAGTAATATATAGCTTTCAAATCGCCACTGATTTATAAATAGGTTAAAACATTACAGATGTTCAATGAATATATTTATTTCAGTTTCAGCAGCCGACATTTGACTATTGAAATAAATTCTTACAAAAATATCTTCAGCACGCAAATAATTCCATCACAGGTTGTTTGTAAGACTCATCACTGCAAAGACTACGTATACAACATTCATTTAAAATTAATTACCACCATAGAAGGACTCATCAAGCGACCGATTATTAAGAAAATTTTAACAATTTTAAATTAAATTTGCACACTTCCATTCTTCGACATCAAATATCTACAATGACCAACTATCTCTACCACTACACATCTTAGTCCTTTAACTGGGATGAGGAGACGACAGGGCCCGCAATAATGCTATCGAGTCGCAAGTAGCAGAGGGGGGTTATCCTCCACAGCTATACCTCTTCAGAAGACACCCTCCACCTCCCGCTTCCATGCGGCTCCGACGTTTGTACGCTCTATAGAATTTTTAATTAACAAGACATTCACATCATAAAAAATATACAACTCAAATTTTTCAAATGGAACTTTCCCATAAAACTGGTGCTATTAGGCAAAGAAATTTTCGAAATGCCGTGACCTGCCGTTCGATTAGACGAAAATTAAATCCGCAAAAAAAATTCAACATACATTGGGTTCTTTTTGGTACCAAAAATAGATGAACAGATACCGCATTCAATTAGTACGATCAGTAAGTACTATGTTTAAATGAACTCATTAATTCGTAGATGAAAATATTATTTTGACACCCGTTTTTTGACATTGCAGCCACAGAAATTGTTGTAATGCTCATACTTCATGTTCAATAAAAGATAAATGAAACCCGAAGGTAGTATTCTACATACATTGGGTCCTTTTTGCTACCGAAAATACATGGACAGATCCGACATCAGGTTAGTACGATCAGTAACGACTAGTTTCAAATGAACTCATTAATTCGTAAATGGAAATATTAATTTGACATCCGTTTTTTTGACATTCCAGCCGCGAGAATTTTCGTAGTGCCGATACCTCATGTTTTTAACCTGTGAACTATTCCACAGAGGCCGGCACAAGAACAGCATCGTATTCGTGAAGAATTCATGAATTACAGAAATAAGTTCAACAAATTATGTTCAAGTCCTATCACGAGTCATCCAGTGTCAACAATAGCATGACAGCGAAAAATTTTCCTAACAATTGTGAACAGGTTCTTTTGAATTAAATAGAAAATTATTTCAGCAACAGATCATTTCAAAGTCGGCAACCTAGAAGCGATAATACTTCATAAAGAAATAAGTCGACTGAGCAATGAGCAATGGTCAAAGTGAGCAATGAAGAACCAAGTAGACTTTGAGGAAATGTACTGGTTTCCTCCGGCGACTTTTCCGATTCAATCCATCGTCTCTGAGCCAGCCCAATCGTTGCAATGACACAGGATCTCTTGGATGGTTGACGCCTTTAGTTTCTTATCTTCATCATACCCGACAGCAGCTGAAGCATCTGATACATTGGAGTACATTAATAATTATCAACTGTGCAAATGATAACAAAATAAAATGAATTACCATTTCCCGAATGACTATGTTCCAACTACCACTTTGTTCGGAGCAAGCCAGGCAAGCTCTACTTGTGATCGCAACATTTGGCCCATCTGGCTTTGGTTGCAATCAGAGAATAAGTCGATTAACCTAACTCTGAATACAACACTTGATTTCGGTACCCTGTTGAACAGCTGTGCATTGAAGTTATTGATATTTGATTTTTATAGGAAACTTTGGACCTATTTGGCTTGTTGAATTTGAATCAAATGATGTCGTGCTGATAAAATAAACTGATTATAAAACGGAACATTGAGGACTGACGTCCATGCCATGCTCAAATATACTGAAGAATAATCAATTCTTGAACGAAAAATAGATTATGCATAACAGCATCATATTATCGATTCTACCCACCGCATAGCTAATACGTTTTCAAACGTTGCAACCGATCTGCCAGTAAAAAAATTTTCATCAATAAATCTCTTAATATGCATTACTATAACGAAAGAAAATTATCAGTTAGTTTGAGCCTTCCTAACCGCAGCAAAATAATTGCGATCCGAAGAGAGGAAGGAGGGAGGAACCATTTAGTATGGAGTTTAAGGTAACGCGGAATCTATGCAGAAGTGGCATAGAAAATATTAATTGAGTGAGATGTTCATAAAAAATAATCGAAGCCCAAGAAGAAAGTAGTAGGTGCTGAAAACAGGACAGCAGTGAACCGAAAAAAAGAAGGTCCTTAACATAACAAAAGCATTATAGTTCAACAAACAGAAGACCTAACTAGCTCTTCGCTTGGGCCCTCACATTTTCCCCCTGGGTGAGCTAATTCCCATAGATACAAAAAACGTATCCCCCGGAGGGGAATTACTATAACGGAATGCTATATAAGATATTAGTTAGACAACCTGTTAGTTTAAGCCTCCCCAACCTCAAAAAGAGCGTTTCGATGAGAGGAAGGAGGGAGGCACCATTTAGTATGGAGATAAAGGAACTCGGAATCTATGCAGAAGGGACATGGAAACAGTGAGTTGAGAAAGAAATTCATGAAACAAGATAAAAGTTGAAGAAGACAGTTGTAGGTGCAGAAAAACAGGACAGCAGTGAACCGAAAACTGGTGGTCCTTAACATAACAAAAACATTCTATGTATTCCAACAAAAAAAGGCTTTCGTAACTCTCAGCTCGGCCCCTCACACATTTTCCCCATGGGTGTGCTAATTCTCATTGATACAATAGTTGTATCCCCCTGAGGGGAAAGATATTAGTTGATGAACGAAAAGAACTGTATGAGCTTGCACGAACCTAAAATTAACTGACAGGTGGAATGCTCGTTGAAAGTGATTTTCGTCCGTTGACGAGTTGGTCCTAACCCAGAGTAGGACATCTCCAGGGTCACACCACTGTCATGACGTCATGATGAGCTGGTGTCGTGCAGACTGACGCCCTCACAACGCTGAAGCTCCGTCATCTAGAAATTAAATAGACAACGTAATTGAGGGTGATAAATCGAAATCAAATGCGCACCCCATTCTTGGAACTGCCTAACTGCAAAGAGAATGAAGCTTTGTTTTCAAAAACCTTTACCACACCGTATGATACTGAATAATCAATGACCAGGATATTTAGATATCTAAGTAGGATCGAGATCCATGCCGCTTTTACCTCCACAGGAATGTTTTCATGGAGTGTTAAATTCTATATAAACGGTGGATAGGCCAGTCAGTCCAGCCTTTGTGCAATAATTCCTAGCCTCTGAGGGTAGGTACTGCAAAGAGAGCCATCACAGCACAAAATGTGTTATTCACTTTGGTAATGAAAAGTTCTATGTGTGCAATCACTGACCAACTTTACATTTTCCCAGTATATTTCAATAACTTTATCATTGTTGCCTACTAAATGCTGTTGGAAACTGGTTTCTTTGATGTCATTTCTGTGATGAGTTTTTATGTCTATCCTTATTCATAAGCAAAATTAGAATTTCCAAATTTATTCCCCACACAATATTCCTGAAAAGTAATTTCTTGTTATTAATGTACAGTGGTATATGTTCCTCATTGGAAGGAAATTTACTTTGAAATTTTATATTTCCTCAGAAACATGAAAATAATTCAAACATAAACATTAACATTTTACAGGCTGTCTCCTGATGTTTAATTTTCAAATTTTAATTTTTTTAACAACCTTCAACAGCAAGAAATGACTTCCTAATTTTTACATAGTGAATGTTGTCTAAATGTCCAGGATGTAAGAAATCATCCTATAACGAGCAGTTTGAGTCAATAATACACGCAATAACATGGGTTAAAAACAATTTCAAGGTGATCAAAACATAAAATACTAAATTAAAAACTTATAACTTTATGAAGCATCCAACGCATAATTGCAAAAGTGACCCAAATTTTTTTTGGGACCCACTCCCAAACGGACCCCAACAATTGTTTGCCAAAGACCCTGTCTGAACATCCTTCAACAATGAGAGCAACAGCTCATCATATGCAAAAAATAAACAGGCTGGAAACTAGTAGACACCGGGGAATTGTCCAACCCCCTAACAGGAATATTTCCCAAAAACTGCAGCAAATACATGATTCTGGGAGAGTTGAATTTTTGAAAATCTTCAAACTCTATATACATATTAACTTTACTTTCAATTTTCAGTGATTTATCCAACTTCACAATTTTGTACAACCCTGACAAGTAAAGTAGACCCCTGAGGCAAATTACACTACTCCTTAATTCCTTGTTTGCTGCCTTTCAAATTTTTCTACTTCTTACTACTTTACTACCTAGTAGACACCCTGTTATTGGAAAGAAAGAAATGTCCAATAAGCAACATAAGGCATTAGTCCTGAATCATAAGAGTTAAATACTTCACATTTCATCATGACAGGTCTTAGTTTACTTGAGGCATCAGCGAAGGCTTCATTGGAGGAATTGCATGAAAAGAACTTTTGTCTCTAGCTTCAGACTCAAGCAAATCTAGATGGATTTCACTCACTGAATTTCCAAAGTTTTATTGATTGACTCTAGGCTCTTTTCAATAGGAGTATCACATATTGAATTTTGACTGTTAAATGAAATAGATCTACTGAACAAGTCTAACGTTTATCAGGAAGTGACCATGAATTAAAGGGAACTATGAGTTGTTCCCTTCATTTGCATTATTGGATGATTCTGAAATTTATCAATCATTAAAACAAGGTTTGGAGACAGTACCAAGTGCATCAGGGCAAGTGTGAAAAATTAGATTATATCTTTTCAACTTTTTATTGTTACAAAATCTTTCCAGAACATCACTGTAAGAAAAGTAGTGAAAAAAATCACTGAACATATTTTTTTTGATCCACTGTCAATAGTTGGAAAATTCATTAACCCTGTAGTCTTTAAAAAGCAATAGTTTGTTGTACAAACATCATCCTCAGGCTGAAAATTTATATACAAAATTTCCAGTCACACAGATAAAATGCAAATCTAACACTCAAAGCTACATCAGACAGTGATAATTTTGAAAATGACAGCACTAGAATTTGATTAGAAGCAAAATTTGTACCACAGCAAAAAGTATTGGTAAGACTACATCTTTTCACCGTTAATTTAAAAAAACGTAATATTTGTCTGAAAATGCTCAGGTTTCATATAAATAAGGTCACATTTAATTTTAAAGGTCAAATTCATCTTAAAAACATCAAGTTCAATTTAAAAAACCTCAAGTTCAATTAATAACCTCAAGTTCTATTCAAAAACCTCAAGTTCAATTTACAAACCTCAAGTTCAATTCAAAAACCTCAAGTTCAATTCAAAAACCTCAAGTTCAATTTAAAAACCTCTTGTTCAATTTAAAAAGCTCAAGTTCAATTTGAAAATTTCAAGTTCAATTTGGAAACCTCAAGTTCAATTTAAAAATCCTCAAGTTCAATTTGAAAAACCTCAATTTCAATTTGAAAAGTCTCAAGTTCAATTTAAAAAACCTCAGGTTTAATTTAAAAAAGCTCAATTCCAATTTTAAAAAGAATAATTTCAATTTTAATAAGCTCAATTTCAATTTTAAAACGCTCAGGTTCAATTTCAAAAAGGTCAAGTTCAATTTAAGGGAACTATTTTCTAGCATTTTCAGTCAAAAATTAAATTTTCCCGTTTTTTTTATTACTTTAAAAGAGTCTGAGATACGTCCCCGAATGTCTGTAGAAATATCAGGAACGTATTCCAGCGCTAGCGCCCCCAGAAGAGGGGGAAGTGCAGGTTTTTAGGGATAAATTGAAGTCAAGGCGACACAGCCGTACTTGTACGCCTTTCTTGGTGTAATAATGTGTAAATTACAATTGCAAATCATTATATAATTGAATTGAAAGTATGTAACAGTCCTTTAGAAAGGTTTGCTACGACTTTTCACTGCCCCCCCCCCCTTTCCCTCCTCCGAAAGGGGAGGCGGAGTAGCTGTGCAAGGCTCTTCATTGGCTTGTAAAACTTATTAAGTCATATTTTTATTTGCATATTTTCATGAGAAATACGTTATTTATCTAGGTGAAAGTATATTAGAGTAGTCCATGAACGATTTTCAGCCTATTGGGGGAAAAAGCTGATGTTTCAAGGATAGCATCCCACTTTCGGACTTTTTTCATTATTGAACCTAGGGTAATGAAATTTGGTTTACAGATAGGAAATGTAATTTAGAATCATTTATCTGTCAGGACAAAATGCGATTTTCTTGAAAAGAAAATGGGAAATCATAGAAACGACATTTTTGACGGGGTTTTCTAAATGCTTTTTCTCCTACAGTTTTTTAGCTACAGTTATGATTTTGGTATGATTGGATGTAGAATAACGTGTACATTCTAAAAAATAAAATGCTTTCCTGAAATTTTTAATTATAAATTGAAAAAAATTAAAAAATTAGGGAGCATATTTTTTTTTAATTGAAATTTATGACATAACTTTGACAAAAAAACGTATTTTGAAAAACAAATTAAGTTTTTAAAAAGCTCTTGTTTTTCGCATCCAATGACACCAAAATCATCACTGTAGCTCAAAAACTGTAGAAGAAAAAGCATTTTGAATCTTAAAAATATGTTTTGCAAAAAAATTAGATTCCAAGACGTTTGTTATAATATCTCCGAAGTTAACAAAGCTAGAGCAATGCGGTTTGTTGCATTTGAAAGTGAAATGTGTGCTCTAAAAGATAGCACAGATGGATTTTACAAAAATTTTACGTAAATCTTTCCGTAGATTTTTACCCTAAAATTATAACTTTTACCCGACCTCTTTCAAAATTTTTTTTTTAAATTCGGAATGAAATAAATCAAAAAACTGCCTTTGCTATGTTTAGAGCACACATTTTACTTTCCAATGCAACAAACCGCATTGCTCTAGCTTTGTAAATTTCGGAGAAATTATAACAAATGATGTACAAAAATTTTTTATATTACACGGAATAATTAATTTTCGATGCCCTAATGAAAAATTGTTGTTTAAGATAAGTTGTTACGAATTTTGAAATCTAGTAGTCTGCAAATTTTCATAGACGTAGGTCTAATAGAAAAAAGTTTCAAGTTTATGGAAATGGTTCCCTTAAAAAAGGTCAAGTTCAAAAAGTCAAGTTTGATTCAAAAAGGCTCAAGTTTAATTCAAAAATGCTCAAGTTTGATTTAAAATTGCTCAAATTAATTTAAAAAACATCAAATTAAATTTGAAACAACAGCAAGATCAATTTAAAAGAGCTCAAGTTCATTTTTAAGCACTCAACTTTGATATGAAAAAGTTCAAGTTTGATTTATAAAAAGTCATGTATATAGGTATAGGTATACAATTTCAGAAACATAAGCTTTTCAAAATTTAACTTGATCTATTTTAAAATATACTTGACATTTTTGAAATTAGACTTGATCTGTTTTGAATTAAACTTGAGTTTTTTAAATCGAACTTGAGCCTTTTAAAAGTAAAATAAGAAGGTGTAGGTAACAGTTTTGCGCTAGGTGTAATAGTTAAAATATGTTAATACTGTTACTTAATCTTACTATAGTAGTATATATTGCTGTGGTACAAATTTAGTTTCTAGTCATTTTCTTGTGCTATCATTTCCAACATTATAACTTTGTCTCATTTAGCTTTGAGTATTAGATTTGCATTTTATCAACATGACTGAAAATATTTTTCTGAACAATTTTAGCCTGAACATGATATTCGTACATCGAAAGTTGCTTTTTATGGACTACAGAGTTAAAGAAATTTTTAACAATTGACGTTGATTCATAAAAAATGTTAAGTGAATTTATTACTACTCTAACACATGATGAACTGGAATGTTTAGTAAAGTTGAAAATTATGACTAACTAATTCAAATTTGTCATTAGATTGAGAACAATCTTCTGAATTAATGATGCTCATGACATTCCACTAATGCTTCTTTTGCACAAGCAATCCAGAACAAAATTTGAGCTTCTGTAAAGACATTGTAAATAGGTAGTGGCATGTTAGCAAAGGCATATCAGAAAGTCGCTATCAGAACAAATAGGTTGGAGTGGGTGTGCAAAAATTTAAATGAAATTTTTTCCCAAAGATATTGCTAGTGTCCATTAAGAGTTTGATTCAGAAATATACCACACATCATCTCTAAAAACACAGCTGAGGTGATTCAGAATAGAATTTGTAATGTCAACACATATGTTAAAACAAGATCTTACCAACTTCATCATTTTTGACTATTTTCTGCAGTTTGAAACTGCTCTCTTTGATGCCTTATCTGTAATAACTTTTTATGTCTAAAATATAAAACTAATATGCATGTACAAATAATTTTCACACACAAATATATTACTAGAAAGTAATTTTCTGTAGTGATTACACAAGGTCATACTGTCCACCAGAAAGAAAGTCACTTTGAAAATTTACATATACACTCACACAAATCCAAATAATTATTATGCCAACATTTTGAAAATTGTATGATCCAATGAGACACATTACATTAGTATTTAATGAGTGAGCATTGAATGCTTCACATTTCATCAAGATAGACGTTCCAGAGCTTAGCTTAGGCTATTATACATGGTTATCAATAAATTTTCCCACTCAGAAAACAATTTGCACTATCACAAACACAAGCAAAATTGGCAGTAGTAAGTTATCAAAAATTTCCAGAGAGTAACTATCAGCACAAATAAATCTGAGGGTAGAAAATATTTTCACTTAAAATTTTGCTCAAACCATGATTTTGCAGTCATGAATCAGCAGATTGATTCAGTTATACACCCATTTTCATCCACACTATTTTAAGAAACGCAGCAGAAGTCAATTATAATAGTAATTTAAATGGTACCAAACAACTTCCTTAATAAACTTCTTTAAACCTTAATCCTTGTTTATTATAGTAGAGTAACTTGAATGATAACTTTGATGTGTGTACACAAACGCACATATGAAAAGCAATTTTTTCTTGTGGATGCACAGTTAATAATTCTGAAATCTCACGTTACCAGTAAAACGCATCAAAATAACTTAAAATACCAACATTAAGGAAATTAGATCTTAGTCCACATATTATTAGCTATGAAACAGCTGCAATGTTTAGACCTTAATACTTTGAAGCAATGTAAACAGTAGACAGCACCAACGCTCAAACTTGCACCACCGCAATGAACAACAGCGAGCAATGTGATACCTTGACATTATGTTAAGCTCAAATGCAAGTTCAAAATCACGAAGGTTCCAATAATTTTTCTCTGATGATCAACTTATTTAAAAATATTTCATTAATAAAATCTGCGAATTTATACAGGCATGCTTGGATTTTTTTTGATATGTTCGTTTTAATCACTTCACGTAAAATTATTTTATTAGAAAACAAGTCATCAAGGTTTAGGATTGTTACAAATACACGTACGTGATAAACAATTGTACCCTCGTATTCTAACTCTTTTAAAACGAGAAATATTTCAAAGCCTGAGTAAAAAATTAGTAGAGCCTGAAATACATTTAGGTTACTGGAATCAAAATATAATAGTGCATGAATGAGATTTTTAGTAGGAATGTTCACATTTTATATATCTACCATTATTACCCTGCATTTTTTAACTTCACGGATTCACTTTTACAAAAAAATATATTGGGATTAAAACTAAAAAATTTGAAATTAAATTTAAAACATTTGAAGCATTAGTAGAAGAATTTGAACTTCATATTAAAGTGGATAAAATTAAAATGTATAAATATCGAAAAATAATTTGTTAAAATCCAATTAAAATGTCTAAGCTTCAAAATGAAATTTTCACTTTCACAATAAAAGAACTAAAACTCAAATTACATCATGTGAAGGTTACGTGAACTAATTCATGTAATTTCATTTGACCATGATTAATACCTTACACACTTTTATCTGACTTGTCCTTCATTAAACTTAAACATGGGCTATCTATCATTGCCGTTAATATCAAATTATGAAGTATAGTCTGAAAAATAACCGTAGTTTCACCGTTGTATTTCTACGGTAGGAATGGCAGTCAGAAATCGACGGTAAATACCGGTCATCATCTTCGACGGGCATTTTTAGCGTTTAAAATTATCGTTGGTCAGCGGTAACATATATACCGTCGGAATACTTCGATAAACGATAAAAACCGATCATAATTACCGTTTCGCCGACGGTGAAATTCGGACTGGGAAAGTTTTAAAATGTGCAGATATCAGTATAACTTTCGAAGATCCAATGCTATGGCATTGGAGAAGATGCACGTTTATAGTTCAATTCGTGACGAATTATAAACAATATGTTGCAATCGAAAATTCCAAATCTGATCTATTTGATATTATCAATGCATGGCCTTCCTCCAAGATCGGTTTCGAGATGTGTGTCGTTATTTATTTCATCAACGATTTAGTTTTATCTGTTTGTTTATTTATTTAAATTCAACCCTCTTTCAGAGGATAGTTTTTCTTTAACCCTCCTTGTAGAAAACATAATGTAGAATAATGGACCTCAACAAAAATCTGACTTCTACATCATACTTTGCCATATATGAAAAACTCTCGAATTCAATCCCTATTAAAATGGAAATATCTCGATTGAAATAAAATACATTTCATGAAGATGGTGGAAGAATTGGAGGGCAAATATGCAGAGTGGCCTAACCCACAAAATCCTGAATTTTAGGGCAGTGATAAGCAAAGTGGGATAAGCGACAGCGTTTAGCGTATAACCTGAACAAGGAATTGCTCAGTCGTTTATGCCACTCTGGCGCAAACAAAAGAGTGGGGCTTCCTGTCTGGCTGTGGCATAATCGCAGCAGCAGGTGCATGTTACCATGACAACGATGAGCTGTTGCATCACAGAGCAGAGTTGCATCATGCTTGCACTACATTAGTTTGACGGCAAGCTCATTAGCAGGGCTGCTGAAATTGATACGTTCGTAAACATTTGGTAAGTTCTGCTCCAAATGTCACTTTGTTGAAATTTTTGTTCAACGTTAGCCTGAAGCGAAACATTTCATTTCATTTTGGTACGTTTCAAAGATTTTTATAATATATATAAGATATTAGACCCTATCAATAAATTTTAGCCTTATTTTTGGCAATTACCAAACCTTTCATGTAAATGGGAGGTAAGTTAAACGAAATGTGTGATCAAATAAAGTGACGCAAAGCGTTTGTTACCAGGTAGAAGTTTAGAACTCATCGCATCATCACCAGTGGTGCGCTACACTTCTACAACCTAAAGTTTTGTGTGTACATTTGATATCAAAATAGAGTGTTAACAATTTTAATGCAATGCTAGTTTTTAATTTGCTAAAATTGCTTATCCATGAAATCGTTTTGTTAACAGAGACTGACAAGCATTTGAGTAATGAGTGTGCTTGATCTGTTCTGCACTCGTCGGGTATTGGTTCGGCTTCTGCACGTTTGCTGTGGCTTATTCCCCGCCTAATTTACTGTCACCTGTCAGTGAGATTGTGAGAGTCAGTTACGCCGCTGTCACACGGAGACCAAATGGTAACGTTTTATCATAATCATCTACAGTCAGCGGCACTACTCGGGTCTGTCCAGGGCCACGAAACAATCACATTTCAGCCTTAGGTTGACCAAACTAGTCCTAACTAAGGCTGCAATCTGACGGTTTCGTGGCGCTAGACAGACCCGAGTAGTGCCACTGACTGTAGACGATTACAACGAAACGTTATCATTTGGACTCCGTGTGACGGCGGCCTAATGCAGTTACTGAGTGGAATGAATTCCTCATTGTGTTTGGTCGCGCACTGGTTTAAAAACTAATGTTTTGTTGCTTTCTATTGTTCTTTAATCAATAAGCGTTGAGAAATAATGAGTTTTAAGAAAGCGAATATTGAGGATTCTTCCGATAGTGAGGACAGTGATGTTCTAAGACAGAAACAGAATGTTAAATATGAACGGAAAGTTTCATTAAAATTACAAATGGTTGAGAAATATTCATTATGGCTACAAGTCAGCAAACTTAACTCCAGCAAAGGGTATTGCAAATTATGCAATAATTATTGTGAGATAGCCGGCAGCTTAAGTCAAATAAAAGACTCGAGAAAACTGATCAGCGAAAATGCAATGCGAAGGTTGATGGCAAATTGATTAAAATCACTGATTTTATGAGAAGTAAACCGTCAGATCACCAAAACAAAGTGGCATCCGCAAAACTAAAATTGTGTGTCTTTATTGCCGAACATAACCTACCCATTGCTCGTTTAAATAATTTGCCTGTACTCATTTCTAAGATACTTTCTGACCCAAAATTTGAACATAAACATCAAGAGCGCACATTCGAAAGGAACTAGGGTTTTTTCAAATACAGGGTGGCGCATAATTAACGCACCCTTTTACAAAATTAATAATAAATAAACTATGAATGGAATAACGATAGGGTTAATTGCCAACGATAGAGGAACTCCTAAAGTTTATTACATGTCGTATCCTGTCTACAGATACCCAGTGTATATTGTGATAATAAATCTTTAAAATATACCTTCAAAAGGGTGCGTTACTTATGCGCCACCCTGTATAATAGATCCTGACTCCTGATTCTTTAAACAACCTGGTATATAAACTAAATACGGTGAAGTTCTCCCTTATTATTAACGAAACAACAGATGTTTCTATTTTCAACCAACTTGCAGATCATCTGGTTACCACTATTTCCCTATCTGCGCAAATTGCATTTTGACAGTTTTTTTGCAGGTTCCAGAGAAGCGTCACAACCATTGCCCACTGAAAATTCAGAATAGAAAACATTTCATTGTACTATTAATGGCCACAGAGCGTGCAAGGTAGTGTTTTGTTCTACACTAGGAATCTCACAATAGCGTGTAACTTATGTAATCAATAAGAAAGTGAAAGCAGGAATTGCTTTGCTAGATAAAAGAAACAAGCATGTACCTGCTAAAAAATTTTTACCTGAGATGAAGAAAAGTGTCAACAATTCTTAATAATTTCCAAAAGTACAAATCCCACTCCAGTGATAGTCCTAAATTATATTTCAGTCCTGATCTTACCTACCCAAAAATGCATTCGTTGTACACGGAGAGAAATCTTGATCATGCCGTCAACTCATTCGTTTTCATGACAGAACTCAAAAAATGCAACTTAGAAATACAGTTGACAAAGAAAGACACATGTGCTAGATGAGATAAGTTCAAGATGAAAAATAAAGCAAATCTAGGTGTTGAAAAGAGAAGACATAGATTTAAAAAAAGTCCATAAGGAGCAGATTACACGTGTTGAACTTGCCAGCAAGGAACTAAAGGAAACAGAAGAGGAATGTCACCACCCTATAGTGCCCGCCTACTGTGCATTACGTTTGACCGGGAGGAAACTCAGCCGATTCCTGACCTCAACATTTCTGTTGCTTTTTATACAAGGCAAATGTGGTTGTACAACCTCGGAATAAATACATGACATGAAAAGGGCCACGTTTTTGTCTAGCAAGAGATCGAAGGGACGCGAGGAAGTTGTGAGATAGGTTCATCTGGTTTAACTTTCCTCCAGAAAAATCATCTTCATAATTACGACAAGATTCATACATTTTAAGACTGTTGTGGCGTACAAAACCGCAATAAAAACGTGTCGCTTTCTTCATGTTTATCTGTATGAGTACTCACATGAAGGACAAGTTTATCGATGTCCCAAGCCCCAGTCGTACTTCACGTTTTGAACGGTCGAAATAAAAGGAAACAAATTTAGCTGGTTGAAACTGAAATGGCTAAAAGTTTCCCAGAAAAACGAGTGCTTGATGCACTACAAGTATTCCAGCGATCACCACAAGGGACTTGGTACTATTGACTTCATCAAACGCAACAAGCTTTTTTTGTTATCTTTTATCATCCTTCGCTGAGAAATGATTTAATTTGAGTTACAGAAAGAGGAGTGAAAAATATTTAGACTGTGTCAAATATTTAGATGTGTCAAAATCCACTGAAAACATTTT
>JACJUY010000622.1:110938-145597 GCA_014220935.1 Platorchestia sp. MABIK | reverse complement strand
TTTACGAGCAACAAAATGAGAAACGAATGAAGTTTGAGGGACCTATATAGGGAATTTTGAGGGACAGGGAATAATTTTGAAATCTCACGTTACCAGTAAAACACATCAAAATAACTTAAAATACCAACATCAAGGAAATTAGATCTTAGTCCACATATTATTAGCTATGAAACAATTTCAATGATTAGACCTTAATACTTTGAAGCAATCTAAACAGTACCAACGCTCAAACTTGGACCACCGCAATGAACAACAGCGAACCTTGACATTACGTTTAAGTCAATTGCAAGTTGAAAATCACGAAGGTTCCAATAATTTTTCTATGTTGATCAACTAATTTAAAAATATTTCATTATTAAAAGCTGTGAATTTATAAAGGAATGCTTTAAATTTTTTTGATTTGTTCGTTTTTAATCACTTCACGTAAAATTATTTTATTAGAAAATAGGTCATTAAGGTTTAGGATTGTTACAAATACGAACGTGATGAACAATTCTACTCTCGTATTCTAACTGTTTTAAAACGAGAAACATTTCAAAGCCTGAGTTATAAAATGAGTAGAGCATGAAATCCATTTAGTTTACTGGAATCAAAATAAAATAGTGCATGAAAGAGATATTTAGTAGGAATGTTCAAATTTTATATATCTACCATTTTATCCCTGCATTTTTTAACTTCACAGTTTCACTTTTAATATAAAGTACAAAGAGTTAAAATTGAAACATTTAAAATTAAATTTAAATCATTTGAAGCATCAGTTAAAGAATTTAAACTTCATATTAAAATGGATAAAATTAAAATGTATAAATATCGAAAAATTATTTGTGAAAATCCAATTGAAATGTCTCAGCTTCGAATTAAAGTTTTCACTTTCACAATAAAATAACTAAAGCTCAAATTACATCATGTGAAGGTTACGTTAACTAATTCATGTAATTTCATTTGACCACGAGTAATACATAACATACTTTTATCTGACTTGTCCTTGATTAAACTTAGACATGGGCTATCTATCATTGCCGTTAATATCAAATTATGAAGTATAGTCTGAAAAATAACTGTAGTTTTACCGTTGTATTTCTACGGTAGGAATGACAATCAGAAATCGACGGTAAAAAACGGTCATCATCGTCGACGGGCATTTTAAGCGTCTAAAATTGCCGTTGATCAGCGGTAATATATATACCATCGGAATACTTCGATAAACGATAAAAACCGATCATAATAACCGTTTCGCCGACGAAAAAATTCGGACTGGGTAGCGTGGTAGATCTGTTGGTTGTTTGCTCAGCTGCTGAGAGCAGCTCTGTGCCCGCAGCTCGGGGTCGTGTGGAGACTGACTTCTCTCGCTGATGAGTTCAAACTTAGCTTTCAACATCCTTTGTGATCAAAGAAGCTATTGACCTTAAATTTTACGCTAATTCGAAGTCTGTGCGTAGAATAGTTTAAGAATTCTTATAAATTTAGGGAATTCAAAAAGGTATCTCAAGCGGTTCCTCGAGAGGTGCTGTAAAACTCCTCTCCCCCCTAATGGCTTGAATGTGGCTTATTTCTCCTAGTTTCTGCTCATGTGCCAGCTTGCGGTTAGTGTCTGTCGGCATCGGACGTGGTAGCAACCCTAAATAGGCAATGTGTCAGATGCTATACTATTTTATTCCGTATTATTCTACTCTATGCTATTGCGCATTCTATTCTATGTTTTTTTCTACAGATATACATTAAGCGAACTTATCATTTGAGTCGCATTAAATTCACGTGTTATCGTATCTGGGATTCGCGCAGTCTTCGTTGTGTGTAGCGAGAAACTAATTTCTTTGAGGTGATGGGACTGCTAAAATACTCTGATTATTTTTGGTATGTCCCACAGTTGGGCGAGGCTGCTGCTGCTGGGATGATGCTGCTGGCAACTTCTGCATCAGTTGCGAGTTGTGTGCCTAGACTGCCCAGGCAGGCTTCATTCCGGCCTTTGTTGCTGTCTTGACTGTAAAGCGATTCAATGCTCCGACCTTGGTGCTTCATAGCGCTCTGGAGCCAGGTTTTCACACAATATACGTCGCCGTAGCGCTACAGCTGGCATGAATTCAGGATGACCATGATTCGTCAATGTTGGTTTCCACCTCTACGCTTTCAACTATAATATGCATGGGACGTAAATTGTTTGACATTTTGGCTGCTGGTCGGAAAAATCTTATGCGCCTCGTTGATCATTCAATTTACAGCCAAGATAGAAACAGAGGCATTCAGCCTGTGGCCCACTGCTATACTTGGTGCCTTAGAAAGCCTGTGTGTGCTGTAGTGGAGCAGCCTGTGAAATTGATCTGGAATAGTGCTAATACTTCCCTTATTCCTCCTAGTAGATCGAGGTGCATTACCTGCAGCTTGTTGGCTGGTAAATCTTTACAATTTTGCATTTTCTAATGCTTTGAATTATTTACAATTTTTCTGTCTGCTTTTGAAGTTTGTTTTATGAAGACGTTTCAAATGCTGTTAGCAAGTAGTGTAGCACTTCTGTGTCGCGAACCTTGGCTGGTTCGTGTATCTGGAAGGAATTCCGTTTTCAGGAAGTCCTTTCGTAATAGTTAGCTTTGAATTGAGAATTTCTTTACATGTTATAACTTGAAGTGATTGATACATAGTTGAACTTTGCTTCTTAACATTGGTTTGATCCTTGCATGGGATCGTCTTGTGTGCAGTACGCCATAATTTTCAGTATTTTCTTTTCTTCTATGCACTTGTCTGTATAAAGAAAAATTTTACGTTCTTTAATAGTCTTTAGAGATATGTCGAGTTCTTTCTTTTCGTCGATACAGGGAAACACAATTATTTTATCAGTGGTAATTAGCTCTTCCTGGGGAATGCTGTGAGGTCCCTTAGCTAAAGGTTTGGTAGGTCTTCTTTCTTCTTTGGTCTTAGAAGTAAAATAGTTTTTTGTTTTGTTGTTACGTAGCATGTTTATTTTAATTCATTGTTGTCCTTTTTCCAGCACCTGTTACACTCTGCTTCATCTTTTATCTTGTTGAATAAACTTTTTCCGGTCTTGCTGTTTCCATGCTCAGGGTGTGCGGCATTTTATTCATAGATTCCTAGTTTCTTTCATTAATCCATCTACATAAGGTGTTCCTCCTTCCTCTCTCGGGAACGCTTTTATTGTGGTTGGGGAGGCTGAAACTAACTAATAAAAATATTTCTTTCCGGATTCAAATAAAAATTTATGCGTATTTTCAATTCCTATAATGAACTGAACTACGTATATCTAAAAAATAAGCACATTAGTTCCTATTTGAGAAAGTTCAAAGCTCAGGACACCCATCAAACTATGGTGTTCATAACTCAGGAATTTTATCTGGTTGTGTTGATTACCATGTTTATCTATCGGAAATAGAACTGTTGAGAAATTAGCAGCTATTAGTTACAAGTTCATTAAATTGTGCAGAAGAAAGTGTTTGAGCTGTCTCCATTATTTTCTAGGTGCTGGAAAATTAAGTGATGTCGTAACTATAATTTTACCTCACATGCGATGGTGCCATGAACACAATACTTTTAACTAAAATACTTCAAATTTTAGTGAAGTTAACTTCAAAACTTGACAACGAAGATATTGGCTGTCGAAGATGATCGATATTTTGGTACAAGTATCCGTAAATTTTATAATTCAGCTTAACTTATGTTTTCCGTATCTGCACTGCAATTACCTCAACTTCTTTTGATCATTTTGAACGCAATGAAGCAAGCAAGATTTGTTGCAAATTAGGGTTAAATTTAGGCACAGATCGAGTTCCAATCGTTATTCATGAGGAAAGGATACTTGAAGCTCCTTGGACCTCATCTGCCATACGCCTCGCACACGCCCTAAGTTCACCTGTTAAGCCTTGTTCACTTCAGCGGCTCCCGGTAATTTTAGCTTATCTGCCACGCTTGAGCCCTACGCTTTCTGCATGTGGTGCAGAAATGATAGGAGTCTAGGAATGCACCTTTTGAGAAAATTAATGTCGAATACGTTTTGAAAACTATCTAATAGGTTAATTTCACACGATGAAGGTATGAGTGTTATCGTGAGATCAAGTAAACGAGTGTGATGTCCAACATGTGTTTGCGCTCACGCGCGGTACGGCGCCGTCAGCGGTCCCATCCATTGACTCGCCCAACGCGAGCTTAGCTCTCGAGTCAGGTGTCTTGAAATCGTGAGTAATGGGTCTTTTAAATCATACGAAAGACTATTCTTTCACAACATTCGTATATGAATATTTCTTTCAACTATCCCCAGATTTTGTAATTAGAGCACATTGTTAGACTTGAGATTAAAAACGAATTGAAGGGAAAGAGTTTTATTGATAATCCGGCAACCTCTTGATGTGCCGGCCAAAGATCAAAATCATGCCAACGATTTCGTGACTTCCAGACGGCAGTCCAACATATCTGGAAAATACATGCGATAATTTGAAAGTTACCTACTTAGTATTACTTATATGGTCTCAGGTATTTTCACAATATACGAAATCAAACATCAAAACGTTACGTTATGCACACACACTCACACCTACCAAGCCAGCAGATTTATCTCGAACCACTACGAGGACAACTTATTCAGCGGCACAGTTTAAGGGGCAGGTTTATCTTGCGGACTACGGCCGATGGAAAAAGAGCTGGGTTAAAAGTGGTCTCGGGCAGACCTCAAACTATTCGGTCAATATTGATTTTAGGCCTTTTACGGAAATTAAAAATTCCACTCCAAAGAATCACTAAAGGAACACATTTAAAAACGTTTTACACGAATGACATTCTGCTCGCCGCCGCGATATTTTCGAGTTATTCAACTTTGAAGTTATAAGAACGTCGTATATAAAAGTGAAGGAACGGACACGTAAATATGCTGTAATACGGTATTAACGTAACGATGGGTGAGGTTAGGGTAGGTTATGTTAGGTTAGTTAAATAAACTAACCTAAAATAACACAAATCAAGCTAAAATAGCTTACCTTAACTTACCCAAACCGAGGCTGTATAGTTTCCCGCCAAGAAGTGGGCGTGTTCAGCCAGAAAAGTGGGCGTCACCCAACCGTGCAGCGACTAAGCAACCGACCATATAATGTTATTCCTATCTGAACGTAATTATTGTTATACCTCGAAAATAACGCATCAGCGAGCAGAATGTCCGTGTAAAACGTTTTTAAATGTTTTCTTTAGTGATTCTTTGGGACGGAATTTTTAATTTCCGTGAAAGGCCTAAAATCAATATTGACCAACTATTCTAAAGAAAAATGAAAATATGACAATTCGTTGTAAAGAATTAAGTACTAATTTCACATATTTTATTTAGATCAAAATGTACAAAGTATTAATCAATTTATCAAAATTTAATCCTGTACCAACTTCGAAACATAATTGGCGCATTTCAAGAGACACATGAAGGCGTTAAGAGCAAAACCTGGAAAGCTAAAGAATGAGAATACTTAGTACTTCGTAACGTTGATAAGATTAATGTAATGAGATAAACTTCTCATAATGAGGTTAAGTTTAATATCAACAAGGTACTCGGTACCAATAGTGAAGTAATGAGGAGCTCTGGAGCAGAAGTATAAGGAAGCACCCATAATCGGCCACGAAACGTACTGCCTCTCGTCTATAGTTATGTAGGAGCGCAACCATGCAATAGTCGTAAATTATAGGAAACGAAAACCTAGAGAGTGCTCACTTCAACATAAAATAAAGAAATTCGGTGATCTGGCCATATAGTTAAATGATTTGCCTAAAAGCACTGCCCTCAACCACTCTACGCCCCAAGCAGGTTTATTTCCTACAGCTCCGTTTATTTTTCTTCCCGTGACAACTTAAGAACTACGTAATTTTCAATGCTTTCAGTTTATTTCTTTATTATTCAATATTATTTTTTTTAAAGGCCTGCATGTAGAGGCGGCCACGATTCGTCACCCAAAACGTAAAGTTCCTTTAATCTCAATCAAGTTCATCTTTCGTAAGATGAAATATGACATTTATCGATTGAGAACATCGATTATGACTGAAAAAATAAAAGCTTGATTGTATTTTTTCTGAGTCTATCGTTAAACGTGATAAATGAATCATAGCGACAGTTGCGACGCAGTGTTAGGTAGTTTAAGGGAGCGCGTTCAATAAGGGAGCGCGTTCAACAGCGCTTGGCTGCCCTCTGAGCCCAACAGATGGGCCGGTGCACAGGTGCGAGAATCCGCTCAGCGAGGTGGTGCAGCTGAGGTGTTCATTCGTCACCGGAGCTGGTCTGGAGCGGTGCCTGCTGTCAGTGCACGCATTACCGCCCGTGTGGCAGCACTGGTCAGTTCGGGCACCGCTCCTTTGTATCAGCTGAGCCACTCGCCAGCCTGCTCTGCCTCCTCCCTCCCAGCGTAATAGCGGCTTATAGCAAGCATATAACCTTCGTTTCAAGTTCACCTCAATTTGAACTTAAAATGTCTTTGAATTCTCTTCTCAATGTGAGTAATCAATCATAAAGTTTTAATATAATTCTCATTTTATTCACACAACGACTAAGAAAAGCGTGTTAACTCGATGATGTATCGATTCAAATTTTATTTCAATGCTTCTGATGTTCTGTTCGGTCGATGATACGTGATGAATTAAAATGTGTATCAAATTCATGTGTGCGAAGTAGCTTGTATTGCGTTACATGGTCAAAGCGAGCAAAAAATTGAGCTTTTAAATTTGATGAGTTACATAAAATTTTTCCCCGTGAAAGCCTTCTTGAAATGTTTGTGGTAATTTTTCATGACTAGATCAATGATTCTGTGGTAAAAATTGAGATTATATCGTAACAAGTTTAAAAATCTCTCGGATTATTTTTGTTCTTCATTTACAAATTGGCCTCAATCTGCGAAGCATTATTATCCTTTCTTGAGATCATATCAAGGGCGCCGTGAATCACACGCTTTTGTTTCAAATTAATTCCTAAAATTCTCTGATTCTGGCCGCATTTCGAATGCTGCCAAGGTTGCGATCATCTTGAAATTCTTCCCGGTTAGCGTTGATATTTTGCCTGTTGCATGAGTGCGGTCGTCATGTTCTATGCACCGATTTCTCTCGCATCATTAGATTTTGCGTGTCGATAGTGTAACTGTAGACATTTGGCGTCCTGGGGACGAGGAGAATAAAGATATTTGTGCACAACCTGAATCGCGGTTATTATGTGTGCATCGAGGATTATGTGCTGAACCTTTTTTTCCCACGAGCTCTAAGATCGTAAGAGCTCCGGTTGAACATTTCGATAGCATTACAGAGGCACCCCACCTAGGGTGAAGAAGTCTCTTGTCGACAACTTCTCTGGCCTTGGAGGATAACATCAAGGTACACCATCACTCGCATGGCTCACATTTGCTCTACGTATTTGTGCACGAGAATGAGGTTGCATGGAAGAGCCTGCCATGCCTAAGGGAAGAAATGCAACATGCATGAGTTGTGCCGGAGAGTATTTTGTGTTTGTTGCGGCGTGTGTGTGACATACGTTTCTAACCCTAAAACGCTTCTTTACCCTTTACGCACGAGCGTGACGAACTCGTCACACAAAAAATACAAGCTTTTTATGCACTAAATTACATACAGAGCATCTAGCAAATGAACGAGACGACTCTGGCAAATGTCCATTGTCGCAAAGTTCATTGTTGCTTCAATTTTTGGTACGACACTCAAGTTATTAAACAAACTTCGTGTGTGTGCGACGTATAGTTTGCAGCACTCTTACTGGTTGTGTTAATATGCATTCTGTCTCTGTGTCATTGAAAATCTAACCGAAACGTTTCAAGGTTGTCATAAAGCTATTAAATAATCTATTTCTCTATTGGGATATCTCCCAACACTGTGCACTGCAGAAGTTCAAACAGTTCTTCTTGCAGGAGGATTTTTTATATCTTTATAACTAATTAGTGTGGAATAGCCTAAATTCATTAAAACGGCCGTGAATTTTTACAACAATTTTGCGACGGCTTTAGTTGAATCCCCTGTCTCCCTTAGAGAAAATAGGATAGGCAGAAGGTTAGGTTAGGTTAGGTAGGCTTGTCTACCTAATGTTATGGGGACCTACTTTTGTACACTTTCCTTCCACGTGCCACAACCTTGCGCATAGATTCACTTGCCGTGTGTGCGTGCACTGCTGTGCCACCTGCCATTTGCTGTGATGAGGCTGCCCTGTTAGACTAACTCAACTATAGATAGGCCTTCGAAAGTTTTGTCTTTCTTCTTCCTTCCTTCATAACCTACTGTTTTTATGCGCAAGGTACCTTATGTGCCAACACACCTTGTGCGTAAATTCCCCGTTATCTACAGTCCGTAGTCAATGGTTCCTTCTCTTCGCGCTAGATGGCTTTTGATGTGGCTAGGGAATCTTAAACTAATATATTAAAAATAATTATGATTTCAATATTGATAACAATCCTATGAACTCTCGACACGCTCGTGTCTTGCGTGAGGTATTCGCTGTTGTTCTTGATGCCCCGTTCTGATGTATCTATTTGATGTTCATCGTTGATGATCTACTGCCAATTACCATAATTTTTCAGTTTTGCAACGAACTCTTAAGTTTGGGACCCATTCAAAAGTATCCGGCGTTAGTTAGTATAACAGTATATGTTTCACGAATTTTCTTCTTCCACTTTTAAAATGCTGTTCCTGTATTTGAAAGTTCACACATTTCTCCCAGCTGTGCTGTCACTGCTGCGAATATCTATGGACTCTCGTAATTGGTATGTTGAGCTCTGCTATCGACTTTCTCATAATTTCCTCTCTCAACCCAAGTGCTTCCCTATCAGGGCTTGCAGTTTAAGGAACCGCCTGAAATCATGTGCTATGTTTGGAGAAAACAAAGGGTGTCACATGAGTGTTGAGTTTAGCGGCTGCGTGTCGCCGCGTAAAATTTAAAAATCGTCGAAGAGCTAAGACACTTGTAATACAGTGAATATGCTGTGCAAGCCACAGCATGTAATACAGTGAATATGCTGTGCAAGCCACAGCATGTAATATAGTGAATATGCTGTGCAAGCCACAGCGAACATTTATTTTACAGTCTTGGCAAAATTTCGAACGTTCCGACTACAGGCCGTCATCAGTTATGAAATTTACTGTAAAAGTTTGCTAAAAAGTTGTACATTTTTGTGCGAATAATTTTATTTAAAAATTTAAAACCTAACACGTGTTATTCTTGTTACTTTCATTTGCAATCAAATCAAATTCTTGAAAATACAAGAACCTGCATATTTTTCTAAACTTGAACAGCTTTGGAGCAACACTTTCAGTTTATTTCTCCTCGACAGCATTGAGCATATTATAACTGTATTCAGCAATTATGGTTTTATTATTTCAAGCATTAGACTATTTCTGGGGACTTTAGATTATTCCAAACACGAATTTTTATTTTTTATGTTTTTTGTAGAAAATTTTAACAGTGCGAGCGAAACGTCTAAAGTTCAAGTAAACTTTAAGTTTTACTTGTATGAACGTAAAAGAAATTTCAGAAGCGACTGACACAGACTAGATTTTATATTATTAGAATAGAAACAATTAATTACTATGGAATATATAAAGTAATGTTGTTCGTTTGCTTTTATGATATCCTCGCATAAATGCGAATGATTGACGCATGTTTGAATGCTTAGTAAGAGTGGCGTGGGTGTATGTTAATTTTACATAAGTTGATTTCATATATCGGTCTGCACAAATGCGAAATGTAACTAACCCGTAAATTTAACTAGGTAAGTGTGCGCTGGTTAAGATAACGTGTGAGATTGTGCTCTCCTGTGGCTTCTCCTCCCAGTACAGAGCTGCTCGAGACTAAACGTTCGTCCTTGTCTTGAGTGTTTCTGCTTGATTAACTCCAAACATCATAGGTGCAGTTTGAGCTGAGCTGTAAGTCAGCGCTCTCGTAGAGCTGACGAACATTTTGTGTGCAGTCTAGGTTACCATCATGAAGGCGACCATTGATTGGACGAGCTTCAGTTTCATTTGCTGTGATGAGACTGTACAGCGGTGTTTATGTGTGTGTGTGTGTGGGGGGGCACTGCTGTGCCGCCTGCTATTTTAAATACTGAATCTCTTCATTTCAAGTGCTTGCACAACTCTCGAGTTCCTGCACTACATCTTGCTTACAATTTTTTACTTTTACTCACTAGTAATACTCGCTATTTTTTCTGTGCCTGTACCTCCTTCCTTAGGCAGTTCATTCAATTGTTATAAAGCATCTAAGGCTCCGGAACTTCGACTTACAATCTCCGACTGAGTGAACCACGCCAGAGAAGTACTTCCAAGCCGGTTCTCTCATAACCTTTCTCGCGGTAAGAGTGTAGTTTCTATTTTGTGTGCAATTGTTTGGTCATCGTTTAGTTGTCAAGTGAGCATAAACGTTGCATTCCGTAATCCAGTGCTTGTTTTATCAGTAGAGCTTGATCACACATTAATCGCTGTCCTCTAAACTAGCTGTTCACGGAACGTGCTAAACTATTTCCACTCTTAAAATTGGGAAATATGCTTTGTCTACACACTTTAGTTGCATTTCACGGGCAGATTTGCTGTCTACAATGTTACGTTTTTAGCATTCTGTCTCTTTGAAACATAATTACGATACTAAATTCTTATCTGTGGCATGATATCTTTTTTAGCGTCAAAATTAACTCTGAGCTAGTCAGTCGATAATTGCTCGCGCGGATTAACCAGCATTCGACGTTGGGCCGCCTTAGCTTCTGTGATCGAAATGTTCTCGTTCCCATAAGATGTGGTGCTGGTATCCACTAAGACATTTGAGATGTGCCCCAACGATCGTGATGTTTACAAACTTCAACCTCTCAAATCTAGAATCTATGATCACTGAACCACTGACTTTTATCATGTGATGTACGTATTTCTAGTAGTTATAAACAGTCGTTAATGAAATAGCCGTGGTTCTTTCGGATACATCGTTTATTGTTTCATTAGTAGTGGATAACAGAAGGAAAAAAATATTTTTAATTGATGCGTAGGGAATTGTTTGATGGGCTCGTCGCTCCCTACGCGCTACCTGTCTTGCTTGTGGTTCCTCACAGCTGCTGGGCGCGGCGAACGCTGTCTGGGGGGGAACTGGTCCTGGGTGGACTGCTCTCACCCCGTTGACATGGCATTTTTATTTAGCGCAACTTAGAGGTCCTTTCATCGTAATATCATTGAAAAAGTAGTTAACAGCATTCCAAAGCGCATCAATACAGTTTTGAAGAAGCGTAGTTAACATTGCAAATTTTGAGAATAGTTAATATTTAGTTTTGTAGATTATTAAAAATTGTTTGTGAGCAATTCATATTTATTCTTTATAATGTTTTCCCGAAGCAGCTAATCAAAAACTAAGCAAGACTACACCTTAGTTTAACGAGAAAATAAAAAACTCACTTTTCCCAAAATCATTGGCCATACCTGTGTATCATCTATCTCTACCTCCTTTACATAAAGCATTCGTGGGGGAAAATCGCTAGTAGCTGATATGTTAAGAAAGAACATCTATGCAAACGGAAGGACCCAATTCTTGTCCTAATTTTTATCAATCTACATCTCTAGTACATCGATATTTAAAAAATGTTTAATAAAATATCTTCGTCGACACGCGTCCTATTTAAGCCTAATTTTGTCCATATATAGCGTACTACATGTATTCGTATTACACTTCAGACGGAACATAGTTTTTCTCGCCGTTTCATTCTTCGTTTGGTGAGAATCCAAGCGTAGTTAGTAATTTGTGGTCGTCATGAGCGACGTGTAGTTGGGCCTCCTTTTCGTATCAATATTTTCATTTCACTAACAAGCGTTTATACTATCGGAGTCATTTGTGTGGATATCTTTCCTCGTTTTGCGACGCTTTTCATCAGTACTATTATGCGTGATTTGGTATAATGGAAAAATTAGCTTGAATCAGACAAACTTTTTAATTTGTAGCGCCATTCTTATTTTTTAGATCGTAGGTTATCATGAAGCGATGACAATAATGCTCATGGTATAATGCATCTTGCATGAAAACTTAATCTGCGTTTTTGCAGACGTACAAGCAGATAGGAAGATATTGTTGAAAAAATTCGGACTTGCACTTGTCTGTTCAGAGTACTTTCTTTCTGTTAACTTCTGTCTAGTGTGTGTGTGTGTGTGTTTGTGTGTGCACCGGTGTTGATTAGGCGTTTTTTATACTTGCCGGTCTTTGTAATAATTTACTGACAACTATTCTTCCTTTTAAGCCTTGTCGGTCAGTCGTTTTTTGTGGTCATTCGTGACTCTACTCAGATTGTGTGACTTGATAGCATTAACATGACCCCGACGAGTTAAACTGAACTTAAATATTCAACTCAAATTTAACGTCAATTGTAGACGGCAATTTTGTAAAAGCCAACATGAACTGGATCTTGCCGGTCCCGAGCTAAGAGTTAGGGTAGGCCTCCCTTTTGTTAACGTAGAATAGGTTTTTTCTTATTTTGTTATGGACCATCTTTTTTCGGTTCACAGCTCTCCTGTTTTTCAGCACCTACTACTTTCTAATCTTGTTACACGAACTTATTTCTCAACATACCGTTTCCAAAAACCTTGTGGATAAATTTTGCGTTTCCTTAACTCCAATTAACTCCATACTAAATGGTGTCTTTCTCACTCCTCTCTTTGGAACGCCTATTGTTGCTCTTTGGAAGGCTTAAGCTAACATCTAATCCAATCTAACTGGATTTTGCTTGTATTTACATTGATCAAGTATTTGTAAAAATTGAGTTAGTGACTACTGGTCGGTCAGCAGCATTTCATATTATGAAAATTCCCTCCGTGTACACTAGTGGCTCACATCGCGACCAACGTGTTAATCTCTGCCAGAAGATCAGCTGATGTCTTTTTACTATTTCAGGCACTTTAAAGTTTTGAGATGCCCTGACATTTGCTTCATGCAATTCGTTTTCTGCCTCTTTGTTAGGACATCTTCAATGTATGTCTCTACTCTCTGGCGATGGCATACTTAGACACACTGCGAGAATAGTTCTTACATTTCCTATCTGATTGCCATAGTTATATTTTAACGTTAAAGATAATACTTCACAGATACTTTTCAGCGTGAGTTACATAATGTAAAAATGTAAATAAAGGTACATCAAAACTCTGTGGTATAGGTTAATTATGGTCGAAGTTTGTGCTTCTCCTTTTCTACTCCTTGCATGTACGGGTAAACAAGAACTATTCACATAAAATAAATGTTCTGAATTTTACTTATTTTTACTTGCAAATTTAAATATTAAACCTAGGCATACTCTTAAGGTTCTTTATCAGGCTTTTCAGTAGATGATCATGTCTATCTCAGATTAGATTACATGATTGGTTAAGCCTCCCTAACAGCAACTTAGACGATCCTAAGAGAGGAAGGAGGAAGGCACCATTTAGTATGTATGGAGTTTAGGGAACGCAGAATCTATGCATAAAGTGCATAGAAACAGTAAGTTGAGAAAAAAGTTTATGAAACAAGATAAAAGTTGAAGAAGAAAGTAGTAGGTGCTTCAAAACAGGACAGCGGTGAACCGAAAAAAGGTCTTTAACATAATAAAAAACTTTTTATTTAAACAAAAAAAAAGGCCTACCTAACTCTCGGCTCGGGACCTCACATTTCTCTCTTGGGAGAGCTAATTTCCATTGATACAATAGTTGTATCTCCCTGAGTTATATCAATATGTACCATACGCTCCCGCGGGCTTTAAATGATTTTCATATGGATTTAAGGAAATTTCAATTGTATTACACCTAAATAACATGAGGCATCACAAAAATTGTGTACCAACTTAAATGGCAATGTTTCATGCGATCTAACCTCCGGTTTAAACCTCGCACTCGTGCTGCCATATTCTTGTTTGAAGTGTCCTCGGCATTTTGGCCGCTTTCAATCGAGCTAGCAGACGTACAAATCGGGGAGCCTCGTACATTCTGAAGAGTCTTCCCAGGGGAAATTGTGGAGTCCCGAGCTAGGTGATTGGTTGGTCTTTTTGTTGAAATAGATTTGGTTTTTTGTTTTGTTAAAGATCATCTTTTTTAGGTTCACTGTTGTCCTGTTTTTCAGCACTTCTGACTTTCTTCTTTAACGTTATCCTATTTCATAACCTACCTTTTCAACTTATTGTTTCTGTGCGCAGGGGATCTTGTGTGGGAACACACCTTTTGCATAGATTCCGCTTTCCCATTACTTCACCCCTCAGGGGGATACAACTATTGTATCTATGGGAATTGGCGCTCCCAGGGGGACTATGTGAGGGCCCGAGCTAAAGGTTAGGTAGGCTTTCTTTTTGTTGCAGTAGAATAGGATTTTGTTTTGTTACGGACCACCCTTTTTTATGTTCACTGCTGTCCTGTTTTCAACACCTACTACTTCCTTCTTCAACTTTGATCTCGTTTCATAATCTTCTTTCCCAACTTACTGTTTCTATGCCCTTTCTGCGTAGATTCCGCGTTTCCTTCACTTCATACTAAATGATGCCTTCCTCCTTCCTCTCTTTGGATCGCATTTGTTGCTGCGGGTAGGGAGGCTAAAACTAACGACTAAACTAAACTCCCATTACTCCATACTAAATGATACGTTCATTCTTGCTTTTTTTGGAACGCCTTTGTTGCAGTTAAAGAGCCTTCAACTGACTTGTCCAATCTAATCTGCAGCGTCTCTGTGGTTATTTGTTGTTATTGTAGTATTGTATAGTATTATTTGCTTTCATTATTGAGCGTGTTTTTTATGTATTTGTCCTTAGATGGAGTCTTACTTGATATTTGATAAAATTAAGTCGTGTGTAAATGGTGTTTTCATCAAAAAAGTTTAGCCACTAAGAGACATTAATTCGTGTTGCTCAATGTTAGGGTTTGCATCCCGGGATCCTGGATGATTTGGGGCTGAAATTTCCCATGGATCCAGGGATTCTAAATAGTATATATATTTCAAGATATGAATGAGAAATAACTTAAAATCATGCTGTTTAATATGATTAATCAATTCAATAGGTTAAGATAGGACTATAGTGTTTTAATAATATTGCAATTTACATCACTACACACTGTAGTCTTCACTATTTCATGGTACAGTTCAACTATTGCATCATAATAAATTTTGTGCTTTGGTTTTGCAGGTAATAAAGAATAGACTAATAAATACGATGGCAACGGCCAATCTTGTAGAAACTAAAGCCTTTGTGTGGCGATACTATGATAAAGATGCCACTGGAGAAAGTGCGAAGTGTATAAAGTGCGCCAAGAGTTTACTTTGCACAGGCTGGTCTACCAGTGGTTTGTTACCTCACTTAAAGAGTGAACACAACATAGTGAAGCCTGAAACTGTAGACCCAGTTGCGTCAACTAGTAGCTGAGAAAAAGAATTCGTATTGGAACAAAGCGCCCTCATGCATATGAGAGAGCAGTAGTGAAAGCACTAAATCTAAACAAACAAAAATAACAAGTTTCGTAAAGGTGCATAAAAGTACTCCGGAAGAACAAGTGACCAAGCTTGTAGCAGTTGATGGCGTGTCAGTAAATACAGTTACAAAGAGTGAATTCATTAGAGAATCCTTCTCAAAAAATGTTTTTCGCTCCCTAAATCGCCGAATATTGTGATGTGCATTGGCAACAAATTACAATAGCATAAATGTAAAATATAAAGAAATCCCGGGAATTACCGGTATTGCCCTCCTGCAATCCTGGAATTCCGGGATTGTAAACCATACTCAATGTCGCCTACACAAAAGCTGGATATTACTGCATCATAAATCTATCGTAAGAACTATTCAAACTGGAAAAGACTTTTAAACATAGTTTGTTACTAGGGCGTACTTTGATGTACGACTAGTTTGTGTGAAATTCGTCAAATGGTAATAAATGGACTACTGTGGTTGTGGTTGTGAAGTCACTCTGGTCGTACCTCTGTAGTTGTTGTCGACTGATAATGTAGAAACTTTGGAGCCGGCCAATAAAGAGGAATAAGTATATTTGTGGAATAAATCTTCATTCGTATGTAAATCGTAACACACATTTGGAAGAGAAGTAAAAGAAGTCATCTGTTCTTATGGTAATTTTTGTGGTTTTGATGCTTACCCACCTCCCTGCAGTTAATTTAGGGTTTCGTGGAAATTTAACGTGACCAAAAAATGAATGATTTATTCCAAGTCTTCATGCTCAGATGAGGCTAATTCATTTCGAAAACTTATGGCTCGGTTAAGTTTCAATCTATACTCGTCATTGTCAGTATTAATAATAATTAAAGATGCAATGAACCATTTTAATTTTAGCGGTTAGGACAAGTGGTTTATTTTAGCGGTTAGGACAAGTGGTACTCGCAGCTGCAACTCGCTCAAACATCCACGCTGCCATGCGCGCTTTGATTGGCGTCCACACCAACTGAATCTTAATTACAGCGCCCCACACCTGTCTCTGTCGGAAATGCTTTATTCCAGCCGTTCACTCTTGTGTCGCAGTTCGCTTATTTGTTCCATGGTTTTGCTGTTCCTCGCGATGAAAGCTTTTATCTTCGTTTCCTGGTTTTCTCAATTCTGACTATACTCCGCTGTTTAGCAATGATAAAATATTTTCTTATGCATTTTGGATTTGAAATAATCTGTAAAAATATGCAATTTCTATCAGAATGCTTCAACTGCGGATTCTGTTAGTTGCACTCGAATAAATCGGTCTGTTTCAGTGACTTCTATCTTCAGTTTCATGCATTTTTAGAATAAGAATACGCCTGGATTGTGACATCTTTGGGGGGGTGACGTATCTGCGTCAGCATCTCATTAGCACAGCAACGTGCCTCTCTTGCTCAGGTGTGAGTGTGACTTCGTTTTGTGGCTCCTGCCTCTTTGGTGCCGTGTTCTGGTTGTGGTGTATTTGGCGGCCATGGTATACATAAGTGATGGCGGCCCTGATGTCCCTGCTGATGACGGCCCAGTTAACTAGCCTGCACCGATTCCTCGAGACATAGACGCTCTTTAGAGCCTTCGTAATTATAATCCGCACGCGTCAAAGTTGATGTTAGAAGACATGCGATGAGGGAAAAAATAATACTAGACTTGCGTGCAAACTGTAGTCCGTGCATTTCCAGTCTATGTAAATTGTATCAATTTCTACCTTACCTGCATAAAGTCATTTTATGGTAGGTGAAGCATCCAAAACTCTTATTGAAATAAAACAGTGGTGGTAAAATCGAGTATTGATAAGAGCAAGCGCTTACGAATTACAAGACAATCATTTAATCCTTGAATATCTAACGATAATTGATATTAATGCTTCCTGGCGTTTCGAACAGTCATTCTCATCTTTCCTCAGGTATTTACTTCTCTTGCATTCTGAGTTCCTTCAGTTCAATGATATTTCTAGGGTTTCTGTTTTAGATTTTGAGTTTCAGTTCTCTCTTGATATTTTCAACAAGTTTCCTCTGGGGAGATCGGCTAGGCCACTCTGGAATTTATCCTCGTATCTTGGTTCCATGCCCGTGTTGCATCCTTTATGTTTACGGTCCTTGTCTTGCTGAAAGGTCAAGCCAAGTTTTAGTTTCAGAGAGCAAACAGAACCCAGGTGCTTATTCAGTATATCTCGACATTTCTTGCCGTTCGTGTATCTTTCAATTATATGAAATTTGCCGGCATCACACGAGTAGAATTATTCCTAACCATTATGCAACTCCCACCAAACCTCACCGTAGGAATGGTGCAGTTGAAGGCATGCGCTTTAGTTATTTGCTGATCTTGGTTTTTTCCTCCAAACACAGTGTAATTCTTGTCTCGTCTGACTTCAAGACAGTATTCCATAAAAATGATGGTTCGCGTAATAGCTCATTGACATACCAAAGAACGTGACTGTTACGTAAGAGGAGAATCTTACGTGGGAAATGAGAATGGAGGTCTTTGCGTCGGAGTGTCCGACCCCCAGTGAGTTTGCTCCTCTCCATCCCAGATCATTTTAGTTCATTCTTCAAGTCATAATATATTTATTTCAATGCTGAGGGTCGAGCAGAACGCTCGATTTTCAAACGAAGACATTGTATTGTCTTCCGTGACTTGCACATTCGTCTTTCAGTTACAACTGAACTTACAAGAACTCATTCTTTCGGAGAAATCTTTCTGCACTCCTAACCTTTCGTTTGATATCTTTCCCTTTCCTCATAGTGCAGACGTCCCGAATGTAAGAACTTATGCTATGATGTCCCGCTGTTGCTTGAGAGAACTTTCGAGGGTGCTAATTTAGAATTTAGAATATGCTAGAACATTCTAATACAATCTCGGAATCATTCCAAATGAAAAATTGTTTGTATGTCCAATAAAATGTGTAATTTGTTGTAAATTTGTTTATTACAAAATTTTTTGCCCTTGATTTGTTATGTTGAAGTGTATTTTAAGCCTCTATTGTGCGTCTAAGGTAGAAATTTCAACAATCTACGTTAATTAAAAATGTAAAAAGAGTAATTCACACTAATGTGTTGTGTTATTTTACTTCTCGCTGTGTAAATAACTTTTCGAAATATTTCGATTGATTTGTTGTATTTCTGGAGCTATTCGTATTGGCTGAAGGCAAGCTATTTTTATCGTGTGTCACTCATTTCATGGTTTTTTAATATCAACATATTTGTATTTTTTCTCGGCTATGTAAGCATACAATCGCACATGGCCGGGAAAATTGGCTGTGTCCCCTTGTTAGCGGTGTGCCAGGGGTGATTTTCGATACCAACTCACCCTAGTGCCTCTCTTTATCTCCGTAGTCGGAATTAATTTTGGTTTTCCGCACATACCACCAATACCTAGAGTAAATTTAACGTGATTGTTCGTTAATGCTAATAGATTGGTTTAAGCATGATTATGAAGAAAGCAAAAATGAACGATTCAGAAGGCGGCTTATATTTTCACCTAATGCATGTCTCGCAGTTGCGCAGATTAGAGCAGCTCAGGCCTATCCCACACCCCAAACTATAATATTCACTGCGTAAATTCTGTGGACGTGTATCAACACAAGTTAATCAATAATCTTGTTAGAATGCAACCTCGGGTGAATGCATTAGGTCGGTAAATTGAGTCAAAATATGACATCGTTGCTACAAATGACGTTCTGCATCGGCCTGTGCTGTGACAGAGTGAGATGCCTGTCTTCAGGATCTGTATTAAGTGTGACTGAGTTTCAGGTAGATATTTTCAGATATTTATAAATGATAACAGTCTGAAATTCGCGTACAGCAAGTTGCACGTTTTTGATGGGAATAGCGTAGTTAAAAGGAGACCAAATTATCTAGTTTTTCATTTGAAATTTATAAGTTTAATTGGTGTGAGGAACTATCTCAACTTATTTAGTTTAACAGCCTTTCTTTGAAGCTGAAAAGGTTAATAAAAGTACAAGGACACAAAAAGGTTCCAATCTTAATTTTATTTTTCGTCTCTCAACACCTAGGAAGAAATTTAATATATGTAAGCAGGGCAAGTGGTATGTAAACATAAGCACAATACGGCTAGTAGCCAATTCAGAGCGTTAATATTTTAAAACAGGACAAATTTGTCCTCTATTTTATATTTATTTAGGTTAAAACACGCATATAATGTTAAATGGTTCAAAATTGGGGTGCAGCACTCGGCTTCAGGTCAAATCAGCGCCAGCAAAAGCGGACGACGCAAGGCTCCACCGGAACTTCAAGGTGATAGCTCATTCCCAGCACTTCAGGATGACAGAACAGTTCGCGCAGAAGCAGACGATACTCGACTGAAGTTGGCACCAGGATTACAATCAGGTCAAGAGCAGCCCAACAGCAACCAACGCTCCCCAGTCTCCTCAGAGCTGTATATGAAAAATGAAGAACTGTACGGAAATATATTTAGGCAAAAGGAATATTATTAAGCAGAGCTGTCCAAAGAGTTAAGAATTAACATAAAGGTTGACGGTCTAAGTAGTTTACACCTAATTTTGGCTACAGATGTCCCACAAGCTGGCTTAAATTCGCTGTTTAGGCGAGAAGCACGGAGTATGCAGTGCGACGCCGCGCCAGCTGAGAGATACTGAAAAATAAACGTAAGATAAGAACAAAGTCTACTTTCGTGGTAAATGTGTACAATGAACCAGTTTTAAATAATCAACAAATATTCGAAACACGGAAACGCACGTGAAGAATTTTATCATTCAGTGTGCGGAGCGACTATTCGACGTGAGAGTAAGACGAAATCAGAGTCGCAATACAGTTTAATAGTAGTAAGAAAAGGCATAAGCCCAATGGTAGTTTAATAGATAGTAGGTAATATTTAAGTAGTAGTTATTAGTTTAACAGAGTAAGCGGTTCACTGCGATAGGGCAAAGTTGCCCTGCTTTTAGAGCAGCAAACACGCCTTTCTAAAGGGAAGTTAACTGCAGCTTAAAATCGGCCTTAATCATGCAATTATTCAATGGAAAAAGAACCTACATTTTACACATTCACACACACAATCAATGGATTATTGAACATGCAGGAAGAAGGGCTGGAAACGTTAGGACTGCGACCGTCGCCAAACTCCACACCACGAGCCGAGCGTGCTCCCGACGTGCCGACGTTACAGGTGACTTCGACCGAGACGCAGCCTGAGCCCGACACAAAACAGCCTGGCTACCTGTTTACCTGACACCACCCCATTAAAGCGCTGCTGCTGCGCGACCTCACCTGCCACGCAGCACCAGCAATTTATATTATTGGTACGGAATTCAAAGTACACCACGGACGAATCTGTGGGGAAATTTCCCCACATTGAAAATAAAAGTTATTTTCCACAATGACTGCACTGAAGTTCTTCTGTGTGCTTGTAAGCTTCTTTCTACAATGAAACCATGATGAGATTTTTATGTAAAAACCCCTCAGGAGGCATAGGATAGGTAGTAGGTTTAGGTCAGTTGGGTTTGTCTATCCTACGCCACGGGATCTGGCACCCCCTGAGGGATGCGGTTGGGTTACCACATCTATTGACTGGTCTCCCTCCCTTTAACGCTCACTTGGCTTCATTCAGCTTTCATGCATTCTTCGCTATCTCTTGTGTTTTTTCTTCTTTCCTAACTTGAGACAATTTTTGTGCGCAGGATATCCTGTGTTGGAACACACCATGTGCATAGGTTCCCCGTTTTCTACAGTACACACTGAATGGTCCTGTCTCTTCGCTCTCTCGAGATTATCTGCTATGGGGCCGGAGAGTCTTAAATCAATTAAAATAATAATTATCGTAATTTTCAAGTGAAGTGTTAAAAAACACTTTTCAGATTAAGATGTTCTTCTAACAAGGTTTTTTGGCTAAGTTGCTCAAATGTCTTGTAATGTCTGTATAAATATTTGTTGCTTCAAAATTACGTCTTAATTCTTCTTTCTTTTACAATGGGCCTTTTTTTCAACTCTGGGACTGTAGTCATGAGAATGTTTAATTAATTCAATCGTTTAAGTGTATTGTCAATAGTGTAATTTATCCTCCGTGAAACGTGGCGTGAGGTTTGGCGTTACTCAGAAATGCAAATGCTAGATAACTCTTCAATAGGGAGTGGTGCTGAGCTCCCGGGTATTGTATGGACGGTCGCTTACAAGCCGATATTCTAACAAGCATATGAAATCGTACTTTTTAAATGGCGACTGTTTTATTACGTAAATTTAACGAGGCTAATTAATAAGTATTTAGTTACGCCACCGGGGGGGAATTGCTCACTAGCAAATATGTTGGAAAATTTTAATTGATCAACTCAATCTCTTGAGATTGTTAAGCCCGCGCAAGAACACCGACATGCAAGTCAAGAAAGCGACAGATAACAGCTCCTCAGGGTTATCGGCTTGTAATGAGCCAAGACGCCAGTGTCAGTATCGAGGCCTAATAATCATAATTTTTCAGCGAACAATGGTGCTTACAATATCAATATTACGGAGATAGTAATGAACTAAAGCGTTTACTGTTGTGTGTAGAACTTGTTCAAGAAAAGGATTCCGTGCCACACAGAATGAACCCAGACCCCAACCCGGAGATCATGCCAAGAGTAAATGAAATCGAGGGATTTCAATTCGTCAAATTTGTCATTGGTAATTTGTGATTATAATAGAATTTCAATTAATCAATCATAAACACTCGCTCAATAATCATAAATGACAACTTCATCTCATATCAGCTCGAGCTTCCACCTTAACAACCATGTGAAGAACAGACTCGCCTGAACCATCTTCTCCTCTGACGTCCGCTCCCGAGTGATCGAATTCATTCATTCCTCCGGCCCATCAGGCGGATACAACTATTGTATATATGAGAATTAGCACTCCCAGGGGGAAAATGTAAGGGTCCGAGCTGAGAGTTAGTTAGGTAGGCCTTCTTTTTATTGAAATAAAATGATTTAGCTGTGTTAAGGACTGTCTTTTCACATGGTTCACTGATCTTTTCAGTGAACTTTTCGGTTCACTGAAAAGATGTCCTGTTTTTTGAGATGTCCTGTTTTTTCAGCACCTACTACTTTCTTCTTCAACTTTGATCTTGTTTCATAATCTTCTTTCTCAACTTACTGTTTCTACCCTTTTTGCATAGATTCCGCGTTTCCTTAACTCCATACTAAATGGTGCCTTCCTCCTTCCTCTCTTTGGATCGTCTTTGTAGCGGATAGGGAGGCTTGAACTATCTAATAATCTAATAATCTTCATTCCTCCGGAAAAAGGACATGAAGCCGGTTGGGAGAAAGCTCAGGCATAAATCTCATGTTTCCAGAGAACGTTTTGCAAAAACGTTCCTTCCTCATATCCCGTGGGCTGCTAGAGTAACTAGTCCCTCTCTTCACACATCTAACGGCTGTAGAACTGTGGGAAAGCCGGTGGAGACGATTTCTCATTTTAATACGATCATATTATATAAGGGTCTGTGGAATCTTTTTCAAATTTAAGACGCTCAAGCTTCATGTCAGGGTGTGGTCCCTTCATAACCCGTGTTGTTCAATCACAACCTCTCTACTGGTAATTATTACCAGCTCACTCGTAAAGTACATACCCAACCAAATTTTCTGGTGTATTGGACGTCTCAGAAAATTCTTGAGAAACTGTATAAAGCTTACTCGACTCGTCGAATGAATAATGATTTATTCGTCGTATTAAAATACAAGAATTTATTCCATGGTTGTAAATAAAAAACGGGTAACAGAACTGCAGCGAGCCTTCACGCAGCCTATTGTTCCTGATTTTCTGTCGTGATCTTAACCACGACGTATGAGAAACGGTTATTAATGGAGGACGCTCTGTTATTTGATCTGTTCAAATCAGCCGTGAGGAGTGTCGCAAAAGCGCTGGCCGTTATCCATTTCTACTTTCTACCTTCTTCCGACTTCTGCATCGCCTTCGAGAACGAGAAGAAGAAAGGGCGTCATCTGGCCGAAGGAGTTGCCTAACGCAGGGCTGCCAATGAGAATTTTCCCATTTCCCCAGCTATAAGTTTAAATTTCCCCAGATTATAAAGAACATCCCCAGATTTTAAGAAGGTACTTAAAACAAAATTTACTCACCTAAACTCATACTACTACTGAGTGTTTCTCCATCATCAGCTTCCATTACTATCGTTTCTTTCTGATTATTTCTTCTTTGTTGGTAACGTTGGCTGACCGCACCGCTTACCAGATCAGTCACCAATGACTTGCTTGGGGTCCAATTAGTGCAGTCCTTGTTTCCTCTTCTAATAGATTGCTTTGCGAGTATTTTATCGCTAACGGTGTTTGCATCTAAAGAATTCGTTTGCTTAGTTTCGACGTGATTCATCAAAGAAAATATACGCTCCACCGCTGCTGATGAGTGAGGTAATATGGCAAGACTGGTCATGAATTCGGATAATATGCTGTATTTCATATTGCCCAATCCATCTTTAATGTTTCTTAGCTGAGAACAATAACTTGAATGCTCTGAGAAGTGATTTTTAAATGTTCAACATTAGTTCTATAGCTTCTCCATTGGTCATCCAAATCGTTTAGATTATTGCCGGGCACAATAATTGATGGAAAATTAACCCCCAGGGGTATAATAGATGAAGGAAGATAACGTTGATCAATCTTCGGATCCAATATATTCAATTTAGCAAGCACGCTATCATCACTGAAACAAAATCTTTTCTTGAATTGATTACACAGTTCAATTAGGAATTTTAAACAATCACTTTTAAATCTTTTGAAAGTGTCTTCTTTAAAAGGTCCCGTAATAAGATGTGCTGACGCTTTTCCTCCAAGATAAACGTCTGCTAGTTTCTTATAATTGTGTTCATTATTGGGATCGATGTCTGCTAATTTAGACGTCCGCAAAACTTCATCTTTAATAAAGAAACTCAAGATATCTCTGTACTGTGTTGACACCATTGAATACAGGGCATGCAGCCTAAAATGTTCTGACTGAAATTCAATATTAAGATTGTTCACTTTTCGCAACACATATTGTAGAAATAGTAACATAGGTTTCGTACCACGGTCACTTAAGATTCGGAAGATTTCACTTGCACCATCAGCTTTGTCCGTTTTTGATTCACTTTGAAAATATAGAAGCAAGGCCGGGTATTGGTCTAGTTTAGCAGATATAACATTCTCTCTGGATAACCATCGTGTTTGAAATAATTTGAGAATTTTATGAAGAGTAGCAGTAGCAGCAGCAGCTTCTTGAATAAGAGAGAAATCACGCTGTCTCCTACTGCTACGTGAAAAATATGCAGAAATGTTCTTAATAAATGCCTCCAAATATGAGGGTAAAACCTTAATAGCGTGACTTGCACACAATGAGAATGAACGGCACACACAACCCATTACAAAGATGGAAGGAACTTCATTTTTTAACAGAGCTTGAAACCCACTTAGCTTACCCATCATGGACGAACAATAATTATCGCTTCCAAATCCCACTACGTTTTCGATAGGGATATGTTTCTCTCCAAGCAACACTTTCACTGCATTATACAAACCGGCAGCTGTTCCATTTTCAACAACAATGCTATCCAAAAGATCGTCAACAACATCTTGTTTTACTGAATCAAAATAACGGACAACAATTGCTAAAATTTTAGTGACAGAGATATCTGTGCTCTCATCTATAATCAGAGAAAACTTTTGTTGTCGGCATATTTCTGTTACTGTGCGTTTCTCCTCGAAAGCTATCCCGTCTTGAATCAAATACGAAAGTTTTGTCCGCTTCATTGATAAATTTTTAGCAATCTTACTGTCGGGAAATGCAACTTTGCATACTTCAAGAAGGTGGTCAACATCGGCCAAAGGAATACTGTGCTCCGCGAAAAATGAAGCAAGGGCTATTTCACTTTTAGCTATTTGTTCTTTTTCTGTTGGAGTGTCTTTCTTTAAGAAGTGAGTAATATCAACGTGTTCGTGCACGATATCCGGGCCAGGGTTAGTGAAACTTCGAGGAGCTGAGTAGTTTACTGGAGCACAGGTATTAGATACAAAAATAATTGTAAAATGATCGATCGTCCTATAATACACATCAGCTGTGCTTACTCCAATCATTCACAGGAGAAAAAAAGAAAAATAAAAAAACTGGCGGAAAAATACTGACAACAACAACAACAAAAAAAGAAAACAGAGCGTCTCTTTACTTAACTTATTTCTGTTTCTGCAACGCCGCTATCTCTCAGTTGCCGATGGTTACGTTCCGAAGGTCGCTCTGTGTCGTTCTTAACTTGGCTGACAGATTTCCTGCACTTAACTGTTCGCAGACTGTCTATGACGATAACTATTCGAGGAGCTGAGTAGTGTAGTGAAATATCTTATATCTTATAATAATGCAATGTGTTGCTAGGCTAGTTTGAGGTAAAAGCTGCAACAGATCTTTGGAATGTCAGACCGTTAAGCCGGTGTGCGTAGGCGTGAGAACGAGCCTAGAAGAATGCGAGGGCTAGCCGAAACACAAGCCCGCATCCCGTAAGCCAATGAGGGCTAGGGACGGCATCAGGCGAGTGGGTGTGCCTGAGAGCGCACCAATGAGATTTCGAGACGTCACGACAAACGAGAATTCCACCAATCAGTATTAGAATGCTGTCTTCATAACCATGAAGATTCGAGAATGTTCTAGAAGGAACGAGGTGGAACACATAAAAGCAGTACACAGGAAGGATCGTGAGGATTTTTCTCTCGGTGACGGAACAGGAGAGGTGCACGAATTTGGAGTGCGAGGCTGGGGGCGCCGGCAGGTTCGCCGGTACACCCCGGCATATCAACATTTCAGTATGACACCTTGAGCATCGAGATTCGCAAAAACAAGAAATTCTTAGCGGTGCAAGTGTGCGCTGATGAGATCTACGAGAGATTTTTCGCTGGGCTTCGCAGCGTGAATACAGCGCAGGTACGCAAACGGAGTGCGCCGGCAGTGCCGGGGTGCAGTGAGCAAGAGCACCAATAGTTCAACATCTGAGTGAGGTAACAACATCGAAGTCACGAGTAAAAAGTTGGAAAAACAGCAGCCATCAAAGTGCCAACTTGCAGCAAAAATCCGCTCGAAGCACCTCAGCTTCGCAGCGACAATCGTCATCCCCTTGGAACCACGCAATCACGAAAGCTGCAGTCACCCACATCAATCCTGCGCAAGCTACAACGATCAAGCTCCTTCGGCACTCAAGAGCGGTGAACGCGTTGCAGACAGGAAGCAGCACCAGCCAGCCGCTGGCATTGGGGCATCGGCGAGTGTCAGGACTGATCAGCCGGAACATTCGTATATTCCTCAAGCCCTAAGTGGAAGCAGAGTTCGCCTAACATCAACGGCGCATCATAGAAGAGCAGCTAAGGTGATTTTTTGGTATTGAGAAGTCGATTATGTGATCACAAAACTGCAAGTTGAAAGAAAGAAACACATTGAAAAGTGTTGTGAAATGGCGCGCTATCCGGAGTGATTTTGTTTTTCTTTATTGTGATGTTGAAAGCTTCACGTTGTGCGCAGCGCATAGTGTTCCACATTTTTACACCTTGTGGTGAGCAAGGATGTTACTCTGTCAAACGTTTCCATCATTACTTCGTAATCTCATGTGATTTAGAACCTTCCTGAAATTTTGTGCAACCGTTAATCATTTGCTCACGCTTAGCAACTTATAATCTTGATTCTCGGTGAGCATTACACTATTTTTCTTTGAGTACCATGTCGCATTGAATCTTTGTGTCAGGAATGTCATGTGTACTTTTCATTATTGCACTCGTGCCCTCTTGATCATTTCGTTTAATTTCTGTGTGCTTTTTAACTCGCGTGTTCTACGTTAAATATGGCATATATATTCATACTTAAAAAAACACAACGCGTCAAGCTAAAACAGATAAAAAAGGTACGCACGCGAAAAGATATAAAGTCCCTCTTCATCAACCACGTATATCCACAAAAGGAAAACTTAAAATCTCATAAAACGAAAAAAAATAGTAATCCATCATTTTACCGTTCGCAATACTAAAACGAAAATCAATGCAATGCATTTAACGGAACTTAAAAAATCATCGCAACAACGAAACCGAAAAACACTTTGTCAATCTATTTTTAAATTTGATACTCGCAACAATCACGTAAAACAACGCAAGGAATTAAATAACCATTTGCAAATAAACATTATTTAAAAATGAATAACACTAAATGCTTACAAGAATAAACACGAAATTTTTGTACACCAACCCAATTCGCACTAGTGAGATTCGCTCGTGAAAACATGAGTTTGTTAGAACATCGTGAAAACATCAGAAATCAATTAAGAAATGAGTACACAATGCATAATCAAAAAACTTTTACCAACACCTGATAACACGGATACACGTTAAACCACTAAAACACAAAAGATTATCTATATACTGATTATACGCTTCTACTGATTATACTAATTATACTGATTACACTGATTATAAATATTATACGCTTAAGAAACACAGATAACTATCCACCAAAACACAGATCAGACCTCGGTCACCAAACTTTCCAATTTTGGTTTTGACCGTCGAGGTTGTCCTGAGCCGTTTAGCATCAGGCCTCCCATCACTATCAGCGAAGGGCCACAACTCCGGGAGCCACCCCCGCAGTGGGAGCACCTGCTGCTATTCGCCCAAGTTCATTGATCCATGGGACCAATCGAGCGTAACTGCTGACGTCGCAGCACAAAATCCTCGGAGCGCACGCGTTCCGTCAACACCTCTATCTCGCGGCGAGTATAGTACATCATGACTCTCATGGCCATGACCCCCAACACCACGAATATAATTGCCAAATCCGAAACGCGATCCGGCAGCAAATCAACTTGTGCGTTTGCCCTAATCCATTCCTCCGATACTTTCCCCTGATGCTGTGACAGGGCATTCGTTAAGGCGTCCACACTTATAGACGTCACCTTATTACCCATCCTGCTGGGTCTCTGGCCGTCTCCCTCTTTCACCTGAAATCGAAACAGAAACAGTCCGATTAGCATGGCCTCAAATCAAACAAAATTTAAAGTAACAATAACAACAATAATACAACAAGATTGTTATATCAACAGTAATTCCCAGTCAATCTGATCGACACCCAGGCTCCGGCAACCAAGCTTGTCGCTGAGCTACTCCATTAGAAAACCCGGCGTCAGCACTTTGCGTGCATGGCTTGCAAACGTCCTTGCCACGTCAGCAAAGAGTGGACTTGCTTGAGTGCAATGCTCATCGGGGATAGCACGTGCTACTCTCAATTGTTCCAACCTCGCATACATTACAACATAATAGGTTACATAATGCAATAATGAGAACTTAGAATAGAAACGAGATTATAATAAAAATATAAACGAAATAGCTGAAATAATAAGCATAAACACTAAAGCATTTAACTCAAAACAGAAAACTTGTAAAAACACACAATAAAACGCTAAAACATCGTAACGCAGTCATTGGTAGGTCGTAAACTTGTTCAAGTCATCTTACGTAATGGTAATACATGATTTTTATTACTCCTATGGACCTTATCTCCAATTTTTAATTCAACATAATTTCTGTTAATTTTCGTAATGATACCTGGACCCAACCAAGATAGTTCCAATTTATGCTTTTTCAAATGGTTCCGTAACAGAACTCGATCTCCTAGGGCAAAATTTTTATCTTTACGTCGCAGGTTGTGGTACATTGTCCTATTACTGGTGTTATTAACGATCACTGATCTAACATTTTCGACAATACGAGCCGCTTTCTTGGCTCTAAAAATCACCAAATCAGCATCGGTGTCGTAACTGTAAATTGTCTCAAAAGTTTGAGCCTGAAAATTTGGGCAAGTGTCTCTGCCAAAAACAATGTAGCTGGGTGTATCACCCAACGTAGAAGTTAATGAATTATTTATTGCATTTTCTGCGATATTGACACGCTGGTCCCATTCAGTGTGAACCAATGAATTTACGTATAGTTTGAGTAAGTTTGTGATTTTCCGATTATTTCTCTCCACAATAGCATTGCTCTGGGGGCTCCATGGTAGAACCTCCTTTTTTGCGATGGCGTGAATTTTACCAAATTGTTTAACTGCCACTGATTTGAATTCTAGAGCTTGATCACTGAGCAAGGTTTTCGGATAACCGAAAGTTGAAAAACAATTGTCTAGACACGAAATAACTGTATCTGCCAAACGGTCTGAAGTGGCGTAAAGTTTGCAGTACCTTGAAAATAAATCAATAATTACCAATATGTATCTATTTTGCTCGCTCGTTACTGGTAAAGGTCCTAGGAAGTCCATGGACAGTCTCGAATGGTTCCTTTGCTATGGGCGCGTTTAGAATTTTAATCGGTATGGTCGTATTGGCTTTAAGAATTTTACAGACATCACACACTTTTACGAACTTACGAATGATCGTTTTCTCCAATGAGTGGAAATAATGTGATCTAAATATGAACAACGTATGTACAGCATCAGTATGATACAACGAATGAATACCGAGCACCGCCTTGTTCATCAACGATGTAGGCATAACCGAGGTTAAAATAGTACTAGGTCTCGAGTCAATCTGTCTTCGTTTGTAAAGGATGTCGTTTAAAATTAAATAACTTTGCAAGTCGGGAATCGTAGAACTACTACCATTCAGTAATGCGTCCCTAACTTCAGAAGAAAAAGGATCTTGCTTTTGCTCAGTCCGAAATTCGTCAAGGTTCCAAGATACCTCCGTCATCTTGGGAATATACTCTGTCAGCTTTGGTAAACTAGTCTCTGTCTTTGGCGCCATCCGGTCTGGCGGTGCCTGCTTGTCTGCGGCGTCTGGGTTCAATGCACCCCGCCTCGTGGTCACAGAGTACACCTCGACTTCATGAAGCTCCGCGCAACTCTCCAAGTCAGAAACAGTCAAAGGTTTAGGTAGTCTGCTGAAACAATCGGCAACAATGTTCTGTTTACCGGGGAAATATTTTACAATGGGATCAAAAGAGTGTACTGTTAAACACCAGAGGGCCATCGCTGAATCATCAGGGAGTTTTTTAAAGAACAAGGGCTGCAACGGCTTATGGTCCGTATACAGATAGATGGGATACCCTAGAATTAGATATTTGAAGGCTTTTAGCGCACTCACGATCGCAAAGAATTCCTTTTTGGTGGTACTATATCGCTTTTGCGTGGAATTCAAACTCTTACTGAAATATGCTCTGGCTGCATTGGTTTACTCGAATCGTTTCCGTGCTGTAAAAGCACTGCTCTTATACCAAAATTGGAAGCATCTGTAAATACATGGAACGGCTTATTAAAGTCAGGGTGCCGCAAAGCGGTATCGGATGTCAAGGCAGATTTAATATTCTCAAAAGCTTCCTGGCATTCAGACTTCCAATTAAACTCAACGTTTTTTCGTAGCAATTGATAAAGTGGATTCGAAATCGACCCAAACAGAGGTATATGACTTCGAAAATAATTGGCTACTCCCAGAAAACTTTGCAATTCCTTCACGTTTCGGGGGACGGGAAAATTTTGTAGCTTCTCTGATTCTTTGCAACGAATGCCGTCAGCTGACACGACATGACCTAGATATTCAATAGAACTCTGTAAAAATTGACATTTCTCAAGCTTTAGGGAAAGATAACCACTCCGTAATTTCTCAAAAACATTATTCAAATCTTTTAAATGCTGGTTCATTGATTTGGAAAAAACTAAAATGTCATCGAGAAACACGAACGCGAGTTTCCCGATAACATTAGCAAGCACTGAAGATATTACTCGCTGGAACACACTAGGACTAGAACCGAGTCCAAAAGGGACCCGGCGGAACTGAAATTTCTCGTTGCCAATACTGAAAGCAGTGTATTTCCGGCTACTTTCTTCTAACTCTACCTGATGAAATGCACTTCTCAGATCCAAACTAGAAAAAACGGTATTTCCACCAAGAGTGTAAAGAATTTCGTCTATCCTAGGTATGGGGTAAGAATCTTTGACAATGATCTTATTCAATGCCCTAAAATCAATATCTGGACGTATCTCTCCGGACTTCTTTTTACCACGATAATAGGGAAATTGTACTCAGACATGGAAGGTTCGAAAATACCTTGATCGAGCATTTGCTTGTTCGCGATTACCAAATCCTCTCGATATTTATGCGGGATTATATACGGTGGGATGTTTAACACCGGCGCATCCGCTTTTAACTCAATTTTGTGCCGCATTACGTTCGTAACGCCAATTGTTTCGCCTTCCAACGTAATTACATCCCTAAAATTATTTAATAACGTAATCAGTGAAGGTTTTGCATCATTGTCATCGCAAACCACGTCGTCATTCGTCAGTGGGCGTCGTACGCTCCTAATTTCGTCCTGTACATCCTCTTCTTGTGCATTTATTTCAATTTCGTCAACACGAGTATTCTTACAATGCCCCGCTTGATCAGCCCACAACCCAATTTCTTTATCAGTGATGGTTTTAAGACTTCCACCATAACACCTATCGACCTTGGGTTGCTCCGCCGTTCCGTTGACCTCACATAAATTCGCTTCTCGCACAGCTTCTTGCACCGTAGACATATATATTTCTTGATCTATTTCCAGATCCTCTACCGCCTCAATATTGCTCAACATGCTATTTTCGCTCATGTATACCACGTCATCCGAGACGTTTAAAAGCATAACAGGGACAAAACCCTCCGAATCTACTTTCACTACTGGTTCGGCCACATACATTCCATTACTTAGGATTCGTTTGTTCATTACATATTTTCCGGGTTTAACCCTCTTCACATATCCATTGATTACTCTTAAAGAATTACTCGGAATTTCCACTGCTCCACAGTGAACAACGATTGCTCGTCTTTTGTTTTTTTTCACTTCTTTCTTTAGGTTCCTTCGCTGTCCCGCAGCATTTATCTCTAGGCTATTTAGTTGCCTTTCGCCATTTTCTAGGCTCTCTTTACCGCCATTCACTAGGCTTCTTTTTCCGCCATACTCTAGGCTGCTTTTTCTAGGCTCTTTCTGCTTCAACATATATTTCTTTTTCTACTCTGAAAAATATCCTACTCTGGGCAATTACGTCTGTCATCAGACACTCTGCGTTATTTACGGAATTAAAAACACTTCTCTCTTACTTTGTGCGTGCAATCCTTGCACATCATGAAACGGCACTTTCACTCCGTCAAGAACAATGTAACCTTCCTTAAAATCGAGCTCGGCATCTTTCAAAATATCCCTTCCTAGGATTACATCATATTAGATTCACCGTCTTTCAAAATCAAAGCACTAGTATTTAATTCCTTATTATTAGGCAGGGTAATACAAAGATCAAATTCTCCTGTCACTTGGCTTTTCGAATTAATTCCCCTGATACTCAACGCACTAGGCTTAATTTGCTCGTTCAGGCGTTTAATATTCCGGTAACTGATTAGACACTTATCGCTACCACTATCTATTAAGGCGCTCATTAATTTTTTATCGTTTTTCAAAATAATTGTAGGCTTTTTTGATCTCCTTAACGAAAACAAACCATCGCTTTCCTTTCTCAAGCGACCTTCTTTCATTATTGCTGCTGACAGACAAACATCTACTGGTATTTCAGAATTTGCGCCTTCATAAAGTTCCTGCTCAGTTAATAATTCGAACTTATTTTTACACTGGAACAACGGATCAACAACCTCGGTCGACTTAGTTACAGTATCTGGCCTCGAACCCACCACATTAGTTTTTACGAAAGTTGTGGATCGACTCTCGGGCACTGTCAAATACTCCTCCCCAGCATCAACTCTCTCAGATTCGTCTAACCCTACTCTAAAAAATCATTACTCTCCGGGACTGCAGCGTGATTCACTTCACTTCTGCCACGGTCCTTCGAACGTGAACTAAAGTCACGAGCAACGTGACCTAACTTTCCACAGCTATAGCAGGTAATACCTCGGTATCTTGGTTTGCCCTGACCTCTTGGATACACGCAGGTAGTTTGTACATGACCGGGGTTTTTGCAGAGTGAGCAGTAAGGTTGGTGTTGTCTCGTCCGTTCGTCTCGTCCGTTCTGTCGCGTGTTCTCCACTAACGCCTCGTTACACTCCAGTGAACCCAGAGCTCTGTCGCCTATATAGGCATACGGTCTACCTCGCGAATACCTCGCAGTCCTCAACCCTGATCTAAAAAATGGTCTACGTCCTTGTAAACGTCGATGGTTGTATTGTGAGTTGTAGAAAACGTCGGAAAACGGTTCCTGTTCGTCACCCATTGTCGCGTCAGGCACGTCCACTAGGTAAGATTCTCTAGTCGAGTACGAATACTGTGCACCAGGCTTTGGCCGCACGATAATAGGTTTACTCTCTGGGTGATTTCTTACAGCTGATACAATACGAGCTAATAACTCCTCAGAGGTTAAAAATGGTCGCGAGAAAATTTTCTTTGAAAAGTTTTCCTCCAGTAAGGGAGCTAAAATCGCTGTCGCTAAACTAAACACAATCAAATCGCCTGAAAATTTCGTTAATTCATTTGCGTTCGCACTAGCAAAAGGGTGTCGCTGTAAGGCTACCTCTGGACTCGTCAAGATATGCTCGCTCAATTTCTGGATCTTGGCCATGGCCGTAACTAGTTGGGCAGCTAAACCCTCATTTCGCATTAGCCTTAACTGATTTAAATCACATGCTAGCGCATGTACAGATCTCTCGCCTTTAGAGATATAGATATCCTCCAAGGTGTGTACTACTTGTTCGAAGGAATAGTTAAAGTCAGGTTGCACTAATTTCGTAACGACGCCATTAAAATCGCCTACACTTTTGTGGGCACTACGAACGAGTAATTCTTTCTTAGCTTCGTCGGACGTAACATCGGGAAGTAACGACATGTATGCTGTCAAGTTAGCACGTGAGTACGAAAAGTTTTCGTCTCGCAAAAATCAGGATCTTCCCTACGTCTCCTACCCCTAAACAATGGTTGTTCTGCACTGGATAAGATAGTACTGCCTCTTGGCAACGTTGTTGACACGGCACCACTAGTAGTATGACCACTAGCAGTAGTCATTGTAGTGACACTGGGTGTACTGAAAGTCACAGTGCCGCCCTTCGTGTATTCGTGTACCGAGCCACATAAAAGCGCTTGTTGTGTATGAGTAATCGCACTTTGATCGAGCTCTTCCCGCCGATAGCATCGGGCCTAACCAAGCTCCGGACCCAAGTAAACCACCCGGAACGTTGCCGCCTTTCATATCCTACCTGACACAACGGAAATCCAGCACGAACGGCATATTGGTGGCCAGTTCCAGAACAAACCCACGACGTTTTGTTCCGAAAGTTGTAAGAA
>JACJUY010000622.1:77666-109951 GCA_014220935.1 Platorchestia sp. MABIK | reverse complement strand
AAAGTGCGATTACTCATACACAACAAGCGCTTTTATGTGGCTCGGTACACGAATACACGAAGGGCGGCACACTAAGTCGTCATAACGTTAGATGGCATTGTGGTAGCTGTCGGTACTGCCATGCTTGTTGTGGAATGACTTGCGTTCTAAACCTTGGTACTGAAATACGTCCACTACTAGTCTTCGTTGCTAAAAACCGAACGCGCACACTGTCAGAATCTGAATCCGACATTGAAATATACAATAATTAATACACAACCAGCATTAAAACACACAAAAATAGCAATTACTTCTCGTCAGAAATCAGAAAAAAATATGTTCCGCCACAAAGGCAATATGGATCCAACCAAAATCTACTCTGACACAGTAAATAAAATGATTCAAATCTACCCACAATAAAAATAAATCTCTATTAAATTTCTACAAAAATAATTGTAAAATGATCGATCGTCCTATAATACACATCAGCTGTCCTTACTCCAATCATTCACAGGAGAAAAAAAAAGAAAAAAACTGGCGGAAAAATACTCTGACAACAACAAAAAAAAAAAGGAAACAGAGCGTCTCTTTACTTAACTTATTTCTGTTTCTGCAACGCCGCTACCTCTCAGCTGCCGATGTTTACGTTCCGAAGGTCGCTCTGTGTCGTTCTTAACTTAGCTGACACAGATTTCCTGCACTTAACTGTTCGCAGACTGTCTATGACGATAACTATTCGAGGAATGGCTGTTCACGTTATCCGCACAGTGGACTATTCAATAATGTCTTCAGACTAGCACTGATTCAAGATTCAAAATTCAACACAGTATCGACGTAGACGTATTTCCACCGCTCTTGCTTGTAGATTTTCTCGGCCCTGTTACTGCCGATTCCGGTGGAAATTAACACACACCACGATATTGTACATGTCTTCTTCCTTGCATAACGATAGATTTACTTTGTAGCCTTCACCCAACGGTACGTAGAACTCGATGTCGTACGGACTCCGCAACCGCTCTTCTGAAACTCGTCGGATTACAAATCGAAATATGTTGGGATATGACTCACGAACCTCTCTTCCGGTTATCGTCCCTTTGTCCATAATATGACGCCCTGCGCTCAAATATGTTGCAGTTTTGAACACTGATCCTCTTGTTTCTTCTTTCAGTAGATCTTCTTTCTTCAGTATAAATTCGACAGAAAAACAACCAAACACACTGTCAACCGTCAAACAGTGTTGACTGTCTTCTTCACTATCCTGCGTGAAGTACGAAACCACTAATACTGGCCACCACTAATGTTCGTGCACGATATCCGGGCCAGGGTAAGTGAAACTTCGAGGAGCTGAGTAGTTTACTGGAGCACAGGTATTAGACAAAATGCGGCACTGAAAGCCCCGCTTCATAATTTATATGTGGAAAACTGCTGATGCAGCATCCGCACTGCGACACCGCATTGAGGGCGTCAAAGGGCGTTGCACTGACCCACCTAGGAACGTACGTACACACGTGCATAATGCACACACAAACGGCTTTCTTAGCAATTTCAAAATTTCTTGCATGTCTTTCAGAATTGCAATGTTTTATTAATGCAGATTTGTTAGCTTTTCTGAGAGTGACGTTACAACTCTTGCAGTAACTAGATTCCTTATCATCTTTATCTTGTTTCCAGCCAATTTTTAAATTGTTCTTCATTACACCATTCTTCTTTGAAACACTGTGAATACCACTTTCGCTTCTTTGGTTCACTCATTTTCTGGTGACGGGTTGGGTTTTGAAAAAATAACTGAGCAAGCAACCGTAAGTACGCGACGACACACCAATCACTGACTGACTGCAGGTACCACTGCCTGAACAGAGGCAATATGCATCGGAGACGTCACGTAACACGTATGATCGGCGTTTGAACGAATCTTTCTGTCAGATACCAGCGTGGTTGACTACTTATAATTGTTTCATATTTGAACGTGCATCGGCAATTCATATGTTTTGTTATAATTCAGAAAAATCATGAAATATCTCTCGTCAATCGCCGTGAATTGAAGTATTTTCAGTGACAACTGCCCATGAAATGGCCAATCTGGCAACCCCGGTCCCCGGCTAGTGTCCCAGAGCGGCATCCAAGACGGTCCAACACTACGTAATAAACGATACTAAACGTAGACATTTACTAGACAATGCGAAAACAGAACGCGTTATGAACGCGTTTACGGACGTATGATTGGAGAGATTTTTGTTCAGGAAATGCACATTTCACTGGTGAGTGAAACAATATCCTTATTTCATTCAGGATCAGACCAATACATGTATAAACTTGTTAAGAACCCAATTTCCCAAGATTTCTACAAAATTAGTTAGGAATTCCCCATATCCCCAGACAAAAGGTCATTTCCCAAGATCTGGGGAAACTTCCCCAGCATTGGCAGCCCTGGCCTAACGTCGACACCTAGAAGGGTTCTGGTATAATTAAATTTATGTCATTATTTAACAGCTTTATGTCAATTCCAATGCTTCTACAGTTAGCGAGAATTAATGTTTCCCATTCCGAGTATGATTCAATACGCTAGAGTCACACGTAACCGCTTGCTCGTGGATATTAATCCATCTTAAGATTACGCTACAGATATCGTATAAAGTCATGCGTGACAGCTCGCTACCTCTTTGAGGGAAGCGGGAGCGTCATTAAGCTCCGTGCTGTGAAAGAGTAAAGACGCGTTACATAGCGGCCGGCTCCTTCGGAGCCCGGCTTTGCCTAGCTTGGCCCGACTTTGACTTACTTGGCCCTATTTTGTTCTACCTTAATTAACGATGTGTATTTCGTGTAAACTACGTATAACTCCTAACGTAAATTAAAGCAGTCACGGAGCCTATAGCACCTTCCTGGAATCCGACATAAGATGAGTTCCAATTAGTGCATATCCCCTTAAAGCAAATTCTAACCATTTCTCCTGTGCATTAGGTGTATCAAATGCCACGCCTTAAGCGTTCATTCGTTTATTTACTTGAAATGTAATAGGTGCGCTAGGTTCATTTGATGTGTTAATAATTCTGTGTTCTTTCTAGGCAATAAATAGTTAATGTGGTTCCTGCATTGTTAATTTCTCATTAAGGATGGAGATTGGTTATCGAAGTTGTTAGTGGTACGCTACCAAATAAATTGATTGATGATTAATAATTATTCTGTGGACGTTGAAAAGTCTCATTTAATCTTCATTAGTAAAATAAAAGAATTGTGACATTATGTCACGACAATCACGGCGATGTGGAATCCAGCATATCACGATAGAAAAATGGAAGACTATGACATTCGCTTGACATTCTTAACTGTATTTGTTACTGCGTTTGACTTAGGATTTGATGTGGGATGTACTGTCAAAATATTTGCAAAATTTTAGCATTCATATCAAGCTCATAGAGCTCCCAACTGTTGGGAATGTGATAGACGTGTAACTGTCAAGGAGCGGTAACTTTTGGGGAGTGAAGAAAGCTTGGTAAACGGTTACTCTGGCTGATAATGTCAAACAAATAGTAATATTTGGCCGATCATGCCAAGCAAATACAGTAATGCCTTCCTTGAAGTACTACAACAAGAAGTACTTCAAAACAATCCTCTTGCTGATTTTCAGTTACTGAAGTTGAAGATTAAAGAATTTTCGTTACGAAATAAATCCGTACTATATTCTCGCAGGCCTAAGGTTAATAATCAATGCCTGTGATTTTTACTATCAGTGTTTTCGGCGAGACATAAAGGCGGTGAGAGAGTGCGGCTTTCGTGTCGCTCATCAAGGTTTACGGATCCCTGAACAGGAAATGTTTCTATAACTCGTAATAGAAGATGTAAGGCAAATGGGGCTCGAGCCATTGGCAACTTTTTGAGTGTTGATGGGTGCCGTGTTCAGTTTGCCTTCTGCAACATAGAAATGAAGTATAGTCAAGATACGGCTGATGTTATGTACTTTGGTAAAAACGGTGAAATTCGACCACCAAAAGAGTGAGAACGGCAGAACGTAGACCTAACGCCTGATCGGTTAGTAATAAATCGACGACGAAAGCAAGCTCAGCAGGCCGTTGCTCATAGGGAAGGCGACGCCGGTGTAGCAACAGCGAATACGGGCGACGGAGAAAAAATGCATAACACCATGCGACAGTTTGAAGCGCTGCTAATGGCTGCAACGAATCTACAGAAGCTGGAGCATTCACTGCAGCGCTGCTACTATTTAAGCATACGCTGACAGTTAGATAGGATCATTATAGTACGAGAATTCCTTTTGTATTGCCGGCGCTCTGAGAGAGAGTCTATGTAATCCACTTGTAACTTCATATCGACATATCCAATTTAACGTAAATACTAGACCCTTTATTTGTCATCATCGCTGCGCACTCCGAGCTAAGTTCTTAGGGATTGTCCATTATTTTATCATCCTTAATATTTGCTAGTTTCATCCACCCCTTGTCATATGTGTGTTCACCCTTCGCTAAAACAGTAAATGTATGGCCGTACTAAGATATGTGTTTGATATATCCTGCTGAAAATAAACCGTAAATTTGAAAATCAACCTTGACAACGACCGATAAAGTAGGACGAACAGTATATTCGAATTGAAAAGAAACGACGACTACAACACTGACTTTTCGAGAAAATTAGCTAAACAGTCGGTAGTCAAGTTTTCCTTGTATTTAAAATCACGAAAAACAATTAATTTATTTATTTAATCTTGTTTTGTTAGGATAGAGAAAAATTGATTTCTCCCGTTTGCAGGACTTCTTTGAATTGATCTAGCTTACGGTTTCATGCACAGAATTTCATTATGTATCAAAATAAGTGTGTGAATAAGGAGTAACCAAATTAATCGGTAAGAATCTACGTACCTAAGCGTTGATTACATTGGCAGGTTCAGTACTGCTTGCGAATTTGGTGGTTGAAACAATCTCTGTACCGTACTCCTTCCGCATTCCGAAATGTTAACAGTTTCACCTGAATCCAGGTACTCACGAACGATACCATTTTCTCAGTTCTACTTCGTAGCCATATTGCTTCCCTCGCTTCTTCCTAGGCCGAGAAAACTGCTTGTCACGGCACTAGTTTGCGTACTTCGGTGACTGATATTGCAGCCCTCATCTGCCCGAGCCAAAATCTGCATTATGCGCTGGTTACCACAGTAAGGTGTTCATTCAATACTGTATACTTTGAATCTCTAATTCTTCGTCAGTTTTTTTTATCTCGCTATCTTAGGGAAGTGATCGTTGCCGGAGTGGGTGTGGGAAATTTCGCTTGATTTGCTTCCGAGCTCTTTTCAAAAATTGTAGTTTTCTTATGCATTGTTTTCATTTCCAATGATTGTTTTCTAGAGCTAATCGTTACTCATAATGAGATTCTGTATCTTATCGAGAGGCTCCGATTACTGTTTTATCTTGCAGATGCTTCTCATTCAAGTAGATTGTCCTTCGCATCGGTTGCAGTGCTGAGTCCCAGTCTTGTAGTGTTGTGAGAGGCGCCACTTCTGTTTTCTGCTTCCAGAGTATTTGCCTTTTCTATGTACTAAACGAGATGTACGGCTGCGATGACTACCATTTGGACGCCATTGAAAGAAAAGAAAAAAAAGAAAAACAGTTTATTTCCAATAGAGTTGAAACATGAAATGTTCAACATTTGACATTGACATCCTTAGTTGAAAATTACACATTATATAGACATATGTAAATGTTACACATTTTCGGTGCAGTGTCGCTTTCTTTCGTATTGTGTTGTGGAAAGTGTGAATTTATTTTGAAAAGTAGATATTATATTTGTATGTTGATGTGCCCATGCAAATTCATGCAATAGCTTTTATATACATTATGCTAATATATATGTCGATGTACAGAAATATCAAGTATATGAATTTTTATGTACTAATATATACTCGTATACAGAGCTGGTCAGTATCTAGATACTTTTTGTGTATCTAGTTACATTTGAAATAGAGTATCTAATTGCTGTATCTAGATACAAGTATCTTTAGATACTTTCACAAATATCTTCATAGGTACTAGATACTTTTCACATATTTTTTGTAGAAACAAGAAAATGGCTCTAAAGCAAATTAGGAATACTAATTCCAAGCTTTAATTCTCTGTATTCTTATAATTAAATAAAAAATGCACATATCACCAGTCAAAAGTTAATTATTTTTCCGTGAGTTCAAATCTTTAACTACTGTTTACCGTTGACCATGTATGTTTATTGTTAGCATATACATAGAGTATGAATGTATGATGTTAGGCAGCTTGACTAGCTCAAACGTAAACAGAACGTGTTCGTTTGGTTCTGTTCTGTAGCCACAGTGTACTTGAAATACACTGTGGCTACAAGTTCGATAGCTTTAATTAGGCGGGTAAAACTTGAGACCATGTAAATTCCGTTAACCTGGCGTAAATGCAGCGTTTCCTTAGCAGATTTGTCTCCGTGATGTATGGAAATTTAACATATAATCTGACAGTCGGTACAAATATTATCTATTTCCAGATTTTGAGACGCATCAAATCCTCGTAGTGTTTTTGTGATATCCACAAAACAGACGTTTTGAATAATTTAATCTCATCACAAATTTTTTACCAAAATGAGTGCTCATTTCAAGGTGAGTAACATTGACTTGAAATGCGTCATGAAATATTGGAACTCAAAATGCCGCGTTGAAGACGCTTCTAATCAGTCGCTTGAATGTATAGTGTGTCGAGCAAGTGATAAGGGAGATACCGCCTCACAGATGTAGTAGACCTTAGGCGTGGGACGTTGGGAGCACAGGGTTACTCTCAGTTCAGGTTAGTTTGGATTGTGTTTTTTTTTTATTTGTTGAAATACAAGGCAACGTTTTGAACAGAATAGAAGATTTGTGTGCGGCAACAGCTGTCGCTGTGGTATCAGTGATGGCAAGTGTTGGTGCTGTTAGTATCCACCCCAATTTTTAGAACAGTTAATTATCAGCACACATTTTTTTCAACTTTGTCGCTGTTTTTTGAGTCGTACTCACAATGGGAAAGAAAGCATCCCTCGTCATATCAAGTTTGTTTCAGATATTATGCTGACTCTAAAGTCTGGTTAGTTGAACTTAAAAATTATTTTGCATCTAATTAGTAGAGGAGAAAATGCATTTTCCCCTTGTACGCGTGTCTATTAGGTGTATATCTCTCCGGCTGTCAGACTGGATTCATGCTGCTTGCTCGAGAATGAAGCACTGATTCGGTAGCTCTATGACTGAGCTGAGAGTAGAGATCTGCGATACGGGAAACTTTTCAATAAAGAATGGTGGTGCTGTAACATGCTTCAGTACTTCAGATTTAAACTGTGTCCTTCAAATATTTCCCCCCAAACATACTAACCTGGTTGGAGATTCAATGTCAATAGACTGTCACAATATCGATTCGGCAACCAGCAAGAAACTGCAACCTGATGGATCACATCCTGAAGGAATTGAGACGTTTATTGCAATCGCAGAGACGTCGAAATTCAACTTCGCTCGTAAACACACAGAAGAAATTGCTGCGTTTTATGAAAAGTGCTGTGGAGATGGGCGCTATTTCTGGAATCAGTTTAATTAATCGTGCAAGCGTGTGTGGAAAGCAGTATCATAGTACAGGGTGGTGTTTTCGTGCCTAACACAAAAAATACCCAAATAATCAAAGTATAGAATTGGCATGTCCACTGAATGACTGTTATTTTTCGTGAAGAACGTGGACTGGAACAGGGTTAGTATGATATCTGGAGCAAATACTGTGGGAGACAGTCTCAAATACAATTCTGCTATGGAACCAAGTTCAATCAAGAGCAAAATCAGTCTTGAGAGTTGAGACCGATGAAGAACTAGAGATGGTGCATATCAGGGTTGGCATAAAAATCTAACCTAATAAGGTCAACTTTTATAATACCCTTGGAGGGAATTTTTCATGTTTTAAAATAGTATTTTGATTTTCTAACACTCCTACTGCTGAATCTGCCAATTGGTGCCCAGTCACTTGTCAAAGAATGAGTTGTTACAGGAGTCACATGAGGAATCATAAATTTATTTATTTACTTAGTTACTGTGTATGGGAAAATTAGGTCAATATTGAATTTAATGTTGTCAACGATTTTCAAAATTTCGTTGCGAGATCTAGGTAATTGGAGACATTTTAAGACGTTTTACACGAATGACATTGTGCTCGCAAATGCTTAGTTTGCGAGATATAGCATAAATAGCATTCAAGTAAGAATAGCATTAATGGCAGTTTCGATATAACTCTTCCGGCGCTTCGCGGACGCGAACCACACCAAGTTTTTGGGCGGGAGACATCGGCCTCGGTAGGGCTAAGTTAAGTCAAGTTATTTTAAGTTTACTTAGGTTAGTTTAGGTTAGTTTATTTAACTATCCTAACTTTACCTAACCTAACCTCACCTCACCTATCGTTACGTCAAAACCGCATTTCTGCTTATTTGCGTGTCCGTTTGTTCAATTTTATAAACGACGTTCTAAAAACTTCAAATTTAAATATCTCGAAAATTGAGCATTTGCGAGCACAATGACATTCGTGTAAACGTCTTCAATTGTACCATATTACCCATTTGTGGCAACGAAATTATTGAAATCGTTGACAACATTAAATTCAAAATTTACCAATATTTGTCTAGTTGAATAACTTGCTGAGTCACGTGAAGCTGCAGAGTGAATGTGCTGAAGCTTGGTAACTCGGTATGGAGCTACTTTCTGTGTTTTCTGATGAATTGACTTCATAAAATTTTTCTGCTTAATAGAAGATAAAAGTGAATTGCTGAACATGAGAGAAACATCTGTATGTACGACATTCATTCTCCCCTCTGCTGATGAACTAAATAAGGCAATCTGGAACCTTGAACATGCTCTCATTTTTATAACACGTTGACTACGTTTCCGCTGTTGTTCGATTGTTTAGGTTAGATTATGAGTAGCAGGATTGAAAAACTGACTTTACTGCTTAAAATGAATTTCGATTCTTAGCAGACGTGTAAAAAGTATAATTGCACAGTAATATTTAACCCTGTATGCTAAAACCCATCAGGGGGATACAACTATTGTCTATGGGTATTAGCACTCCCAGAGGAAAAAGCGAGAGCCCATGCTGAGAGCTAGGTGGGCCTTCTTTTTGTTGAAATTAATTGTTTTTTATTATGTTACGGACAACCTTTTTCGGTTCACTGCTAATCCTGCTCTTCAGCACTTACTTACTACTTTCTTCTTCCATTTTTATCTTGTTTCATGAACTTCTTTCTCAACTTAATGTTTCTATGCACCTTCTGCATAGATTCCGCGTTCCCTTATCTCCATACTAAATGGTGCCTTCCTCCTTCCTCTCTTCGAAACGTTTTTTTTTAGCGGTTGGGGAGGCTTAAACTAACAAAATCAAATCTAATCTGTATGCTGAAATCTATTTTGAAAAAGAGTGAAATGACTGAAATGCTACACATTTATACCGGTATATAAATGAACACTATGCCTTGTGACACAAATGTACTACTACGAAGTCAATGTGCTAATTTAAATGACCGAGCTTGTCTTGACCCATTCTATCTTAACCTCACCTGTCTTAATCTAACCCTAAGTAACCTAACTCGTCCCAAGGTACCCAAACTTCTCCTAATCTAACCTAACCTAACTTATTCCTACGTATCCCAATCTAACAAATAATTAGCTATTTACCTAATGGTCACAGTGGCCGAGTGGTTAAGAACGCGCCCTTCACGAGAAGGTGTCGGCAGTTCTAATCCCGGCCCCGCGCGATAATTTCTCTCCCTTGGGAAAAGAGAGAACTCGGGCACTATTCCCCACTCTACCCAGGTGTTAGAAATGGATACCAGCTTAACAGGGGGTAACCGTCATGGCGTCCTGATGTTGGTTGTAAAAGGTATTTAAATAACCAATGTGCAAGATAATGTGTATCATGCTTGATTGATTGGAGTCAAACATCCTTGTTTTAATGACAATTGGCCAGTAACCAGCTGATTTTGAACAGCTTACACGGCCTGTTGTATTGATATGATATAGCATCTTTGCAAATCCGACCTTAGATAGCCATTTCAAAACTGAACTTTTCATGGTGTGGTGATTTGTAAAGACGTTCAGGGAAAATACTCTGAGCTGCGTATTATGTCAACCGTGCCATGGTTCACTTATTTTTCAACATTTTATACCTCAGATCATCTATTTTTTTTTTAATTTTTATTACTTCCTGTATTTATTCTGCATCTTTGTCGTCGTATAGGAGTTACGTTGGAACTACCTCTGTGGATACATTTCACTCCTTTCTACGGAGGAATATATTTTATTTCATTTTAATACATGATTTCTTAAAGCAGAGTAGTATAACATGATTCGTGATTGCTGGTAGCTGACACTAGAATTGAATTGATATACAGTATAATGATCCTACATTGCTGATCGCATTTTTATTGTGATCGTGTTTCTTTGATCGGGATATTATGCTGAATCTCATACCGCTGCTACTTTTATCATGATTGTTCCACTGCTGCCGTCATTATTAATCGTATTCATAAGTCATTTATCGTCATTTATTTCTGATGACGTATCTTTCAGTAAATTTCTGATGTTCCGACAATCATGAATATTTTCAGATAACATTTAATTTCAGATAACTAAAAGGTAAATAATTGAAAGGGATAAAATAAACAGGTTTCCGAATTATTTATTTCATATTGAAATGATGACGTCTTCTGATTCAAATTAGTTGACATAATCGATGGACAAGAATTAATTTAACGACGTTACAATAAGCTCATATCGAGGTGAGGCCTCGTTACTGGATCAGTTAGCAAAGCATAGATTTAATACATTAAGTGAATTTACGCACACATTTTAGGTACAGAAACTCGATCTACACGTGAAAAAACTAGATATGAATGATAATATGGGATGACATGTAGGATAGATACTTAGCTGCACTTAAATTCCAGATCGGCGATTAAACCAAATAAGTCAATACGTGACTTCAATAAATCGTCGCCTCAGAGGCATACCAGCGAGGGTAGCGGACGAAAGCACGACCTCTACTTCACACAGCTGCCGGGCTAATGTGTCGCAGCCTCCCTGAAAGGGGCAGCTTCGGCGTCTCTGTTACGCCTTAAAACAAACGCGTTCTCCTTCACGATACTTTACGTTAATAATTTACCGGAAATAACAAGTGTCGTCAGCTAATTAGATTGGATTAAGTTTACATTTTAATTAACAAGTAATTTATATAGAATGAATAAGGTCCTAAGTATCTACGGAAAGAGTTGAATTATATGAAGAGAAATGGAAGTGTCTAGCAATACAGCTTTCTTCAGACGCCCTGGTGACGTGGCACTCGTTGGTTGAACGAAGCTCTCAAACGATGCTTGTCGACGTTGTATCGGTTGGCTGCGATGTCTGAGCGAGGTTCGTAGAGTTAAGCATATGCTGCGCTTATCGGCGAGAATATATTTTGTGAATATGGATCTTTTGCGAAGGTGATCGTTGGCCAAACGAACCCTTCTTCGTAGCTGAAGCGCGGAACACAACACAGTGATGTTTTTCTGTTGCTTTTATAATTATAAACCAGTCCTTTCCTCGCCGCAAATAGGTGTTACGATGATTGCAAACTATCATAATAATTCCCATTTATTATTACAACAATTGTATCTAATGTTGGGGATATAACTATTGTATATTTAAAAATTTGCGCTCCCAGTGTGTAGATGTGAAGTCTCGAGCTGAAGGTTAGGTAAGTCTTTTGTTTAGATAAAATAGGCCTTTGTTTTATTATGGACCATATTTTTTCGATTCACTGCCGTCTTTTTTCAAAATTTATTATCTTTTTCTTCCGTTGTTTTCTTGTTTCATAAACTTCCGTTTGAATTGTGCTGTGTTTATGCGCAAGGTGTTGGGATACACCTTCTGCGTAGATTCCTCGTTCTCATAATTTCACACTGTATGATGCCCTCCTTTTTCCTCTCTTGAGAACAGCTAGTTGGGCAAGTATTTAGAAATTTTCCTTGGAATTTCTCAGGGTTGCGAGTCAATGACGAGAGTGGAGATAAACCCTGGTCACGTGGGAGGGGGATGAGATGGGTAAATGGTGCGGGCCGCCCGAAATGGGACGGTACAGGTTCGTGAGGCGTTGAACGCTTACGACAATGGTATCTTCATTTCAGGACAACTAGACAACCATTGTGGAGATTAAGTACAGTGTACCCTTGTTAGTCGTAGCAGATAGGTTCCAAGACCGACCGCGGTAATTGAATTTCCGCGATGTACGGACACTATGTTTATTCAATTATTTATCAGGCATTTTTATTTGGGGCATTTTTAGACCCTCACTACTCTATTAAGAACAGGGACAACTGTTGAGCAAAATGAAATCGCTAGGTTAGGTATTACATGGAACAAAGTACAGTAATACCTGAGATAAATAAAAAGATTGTTGCTGTACTCACCATGAAAAAAGTTGAAATGAAACTTGAATGAATATGGTGATGAATTTGCTGCGCAATAAAAATAATGACGAAGAAGGTGATTATTTTACTACTCGGCCGTTGATTGTATTTAAAGTCTCTTCAGACGTCACATATATTAAAAATTCCGCGAAGTCGTGAATCCGCGATAAATGAACCCCGAACTAGCGAGGGAGGGCTATTCTCGTAATTCCGTACGTCTGTCATAATACTCTTTTTCTGCTGCCTAAATTTTCGTAAATAACTCCCGCATGATGAAGACCAATCATGGCATATGTAATATTTTTTTGCCTGTAAATAAATTTTCCCAGTGAAATTATTAGTAACCTGCATTTTTGCCAGACTAAATGTTGAATGCTTGTTGCGCAAAGATAGGTAAGTACTTAAATAGATAAGTTCATGTTCTTTGAACTATGGACGTTGAAAAAATCAAACTCATGACGTCAACATCATTAAAACGACACTGTGGAGACACGTATCACTGTTATCCTTACGTTTTCAATTAGGTAAAATTGAAATTTTAAAAATTCCCAGCGTCCAAAGAAGAAGGTAAGAAATCAGAAATAACTATGAACACATGGAAAAGACTGATGACGGTAACTTATGTAGGTTTTACCGTTCTTTGTTCTTTTTTAAAATTGCTCTAATGACGTCCAAACTGTAGCGCTGACGAAATCGTGTTCAGGCAATTAGCGATCAGGTGTGCTTTGCTCTCAGGCCAGGTGTCGCATTGGTTAGTGATTTGACGTCAAACCTTCACAATCCAGAGAAACTTGTTCACGGGCACATACTTACATGGTCATGCCGCGCTTCTCGACATTTGATGACTACCAGCAATTTTATGGTGGGCCACGATTCACTTCATTGAGCCTCTAAAAAAAGCGTGGTCATTCTTGTGATGGAATAACCACGGGAATTTGTGCGCACACACGGAGTAAAGAGTGGAATGCCTTATAAATTCCCTACATACCATGCTAGTGTTTCCCAAATTCAATACGGAAATGCTACATTTACAAGGTTCTTTGTACTTAGTTGCACGAGTGCAATTTTTACAGCACCGAAATTTGAGAGGTTCAACACAACGAGTCTGGACATTATCCCGCGAAGTATCGACTCGTTTACAGCCGAAATTATCACCTGGCACAGGCGTAAGCAAGATGAATCACGTCTCTCTAAACTATGTCTCAGCAAGTGACGTCTCAACAGCATATATAGTTGATGTGCATGTGCCCCTCTGGGAAATACGTCCATTGTATTCAAGAAAATTAGCGCTCTCAGGTGAAAAATTTTATGTTCGAACCTCAAGGTTTGGTAGACGTTCTTTTTGTTTAAAAACATTTGGGTAAATTTTTGTTTGTTATGGACCAATTATTTCGGTTTATTGCTGTCCTATTTTTCAGCGCCTATTACTTTCTAATTCAACCCATATCTTGTTTTGTAAACTTCTTTCAAAACTAATCGTTTTAATGCGAACGGGATCTTGTGCGAGAACACACCTTGTGCATAGATTTCGCTTTCCTTTAACTCCATTATAAATGATGCCTTCTACTTTCCTCTCTTTGAAACGCCCTTGTTGCGGTTATGGAGACTTCAGCTAATTTATCTAATCTGTTTTTACAATCGACTTCTAGAATCTCCAATGAAAAAATCTCAAGAAAGCAACAAGTCAGGACAAATTGTTTTTTGTTGAGTTTCTTATTCTCTCTTCAATTCACTCAATGATTTCTACTCTGAGGTCATGCGCATTCAAAATTAGCTTTTTCCTCAAAAATTGAGAATACTACTACATAAGGCTGCTCAGTGAAACGTGTGAATTTCATCAGAATTCAATTCATAAATCTTGAATGAGATATTTTTCGCGTACCTCTACCCTCGCACACTCTCAAACGTTCGTGTGAACAAAGGAACTACGGCTAGATTTGAATTTGTTTCAATTACGGCGCACGCAACGAGGGAGCGTTCGAACATCACGGCCCCCCTTGCGCTACATGCAGCGCCGAGCTGACGCGACTGTTCCTTCTGGCGCGTTGAGTTTGGGCGCAGCCTCGCTTGTGTGTCATTTTTGTGACCTGCGCCTGCATTCTGTCCATGAGCTGCGACGTCCCGCGTTCTGTTCAAACGAAATGAGTTCTGCAATGTTGGTACAGATACATGAACACATCAACTGATAATTTATTGTTTTCTAACCTGTCCCTTTTGGCCTATTCTCATAAGGGAACTAGGATGTTTTTGCGGCAGTGTAATAAATGTTATTCAATAACTAAGTCGTCAATGTTTAACCGATAAAAGTTACTGGGAACAGTGATAATCGAGTTTTACCTAATTGCATACGCCAGTTGGTCTTTTGCGTACCAATGCAGCTCGCTTTCTTTCCCCACGACGTCGACTGCCTGATGTCAAATCAAAATACAATTCTTGCAATTTATTTATTAAAATACCCTATATTTGTATACTTTTTTCACGATGAACTGAAACTCTGTGATTCTTTTATTTTCTACAACATTTTTCACGCTAGCAATTATTTAATATTATTTTATTTGTTAATTCTTAGCTATGTAATTATGGCGTTTCTTTCGAACTGCTCTCTGTAAGGTTACTGTACGCTAGTTTTTTCGATACTGGCGCGGCCCTAGCTGAGAGTTAGGCAGGCCTTCTTTATGTTGGAATAAAATGTTTTTATAATGTTAAGGGACCATCTTTTTTTCGGTTCACTGCTCCCCTCAGGGGGATACAACTGTTATATCTATGAGAATTAGCGCTCCCAGGGGGACTATGTGAGGGCCGAGCAAAGGGTAAGGTAGGCTTCCTTTTTGTTGAAATAAAATAGGTATTTGTTCTGTTACGGACCATCTTTTTTCGGTTCACTGCTGTCCTGTTTTTCAGCTCCTACTACTTTCTTCAACTTTTTCTTGTTTCATGAACTTCTTTCTTTGCTCACTGTTTTTGTGCACCTTGTGCATAGATTCCGCATTCCCTAATATCCATACTAAATAGTGCCTTCCTCCTTCCTCTCTTGGAACATCTATGTCGTGGTTAAGGGAGGCTAAAACTTTCCTAAATAATAATAATAGTAATTCGGTTCACTGCTGTCCTGTTTTTCAGCTCCTACTACTTTCTTCAACGTTGATCTTGTTTCATGAACTTCTTTCCCAACTTACTGTTTCTATGCCCCTTCTGCATAGATTCCGTATTCCCTAATATCCATACTAAATAGTGCCTTCCTCCTTCCTCTCTTCGATACGCTCTTTTTTGTAGCGGTTAGGGAGGCTTAAACTAACTAATAATTTAATCGAAACTGGCGCTTTCATAATATTTTCAAACCAGCTTTAATGCCTCTGGACGTATTTCTTTCTATTTTACACCAAACTATTTACTCGCATTATTCTTAAGTGCATGAGCACGTGCGCTAATCTATTTGTTGTTTGCAGCTGTTCACGCTGACCCGCTCGCCTTCGATGGAGTTCAAGGAGCTGACGAAGAAGGACGCCCAGACGCTGCTGTCGCAGGAGATCCAGAAGCTGCTGGCGACGTGTCTGTCGAGCGCGGCGAGGGAGACGGCGGCGCAGGAGCTGGAAGGCTTCGAGCGCCTCTTCGGGCGCTTCATCAATGAAGCGGGGCCTTCTGTGCACTGGGACCAGATCCAGAAACTCGATGCTGATGCCGTAAGTTGCTCCTCATTCTTCTACTTTTTCTAATGCTGGGTCTTTCAAAAAATGTACACCTCATTATCAAATGATAATGTAATAATATTTAAAATAGTAAACCGCTTTTGACATACTGTCTCGCCTACCCGCTTTTGCGGCGAGAAACTTCCAGAACTAACTGGCACAGAAACATAGTCTTTTNAAGTGTGCAAGATATGGGTTGTCTTGCACGGGACTCTGGTAAGGAGCAAGGCTGGATTAGCGACAATACTTGGTCTCATTAGATGCAAGAATTAATTCTTATCACATACTTAGCAATAAATATGATACAGTTATCGTGTGAAAACATAGTAGTCTGCGCTTTAATTTTTCTAAAAATAAATCCAATCTCCTTTGAGATGTAACTAAGAAAGAAGCAGCGAATTTTTATCTTGAATAGCAACGTTCGAACAAGAAGCTACAAACAAGTGTCCTAATTATTTTCAAAAGCTTTCTCTGGCAAATCATTTCCAACTAAACCAACCATGTATCGCTATGTGCGCAAATTTAAGAATGAACTGTGTTCAATGTGAACAACGTTAAAAGTGGAACATCAAGAACTGCGAGATGACAAGAATATATTAATTTAATTTCTACGCTGATTCAAGAAAATTAAGAAATTTCATGCCGAAGAAATAATTTAAAACGTCCTGTGCAACTATCAGTCGAATCATTCCAAGAGATTAAGACTTTTATCCATGCAAAATCCAATTATTAAAACAACTTACTGAACAAGACTTTGAGATTATTGTTTTTGAATACAAAAATTTTTCTTTATTTGGAAAATTTTTACAATGAGGTGATGAAGATTTAATTTCTGCATTCAATGAAACCCAGTATGTTAAAATCGGTTCTCTATTTTCAATTTTATGATATTTAAAAGTCAGGTATACATTTTTGTGAAACACCCTGTCTGTGTGAAAGTTTTCTTGGTGACCTCCAAATGGTTTCGACCTATTCCTTAACGTATCGTGGAAATTCAACGAAATTGTAACCAGTGGCATTGGGAGATTAGCTATTCATAGTATCTTCAGCTGTCTAATGGCTTCATGGAAAACTCGTAGTGGTCGTTCTGTGAACTCGGTTCAATTTTTTGGAACGGTAACGATTGGCTTGATAATGACGTTGTCGCTTCCATTTTCATCAACTAACTTGTAAAAGATCCATTGAGTTTGGAAGCCCACCTTACGCTCGAAAATACTCATGTTTGAACACGCTAGAAGTTCCATGTGATCAGATTGTCCCTCAATTTTATACATGACTGATGGAAAAATGATCAAATGAGGGTTGCTGTAATAACTTGCACTCATACGTAAGTATTGTGCAAAGGTAAAAGTTTTGCAGCGTTGTTTTGAGGTATATAGTCCGTCTGCATTTGTTAGCTTTGAGTACGCGCTAGTGGGCGGTTGCTCTTCTCAACATCAAGTCATGACGTAAGTTCTTAACATTTTTTATATTCAATACATTGAAGGTTTAATTGAACACAAGATTAATTACATTATATTCCCCCACACCACCTCTGCTTCTTTGTTATAATCTCTCGTTGAAACCCCATATACTTTCCATAATCCCCGGTTGCTGCGTATATCTGATGACTGCTCAGTTCGCAGTACTAATTCAGATCTAATGAGCAACATACACCGTGTTTGAAAGTTTATTTAAGTCACAAGCTGCCAACCGTCGAGTTTTTTTCATGCTTCATGAATGAACTAAAGCCGTTCTACATCCGTAGAAAATGTTCTTAAAAGCCCTTCTAATTTTTTGTAATGAGCAACTAGGGCAAGATTTTGTTACATTTTTAGCATTAAACGTTTTAGCTAAAAATGATACAGTGATGATTGGCAGATATATTTCTACTGCTTATATATTTCTACTAAACTATAACCATGAAACATTAGTAGTCGTCTTTCGCGTCCTCTTGTCTTTGAGCAACACTGTCCAGAAGCAGCATATTCATTTCTCTTAGCAAGATTCTTTCTTTGCTGTTATGCCTAGCTTTCTGGATACAATACATTTTGTAGAACGTGACGAGTTGAGTTGTCGTTTCGCTCGTGTAGTCTGCTTTGTAAGCCCCATACCGCGTTAAGGCGTGGCAGTTGCAGATAACGAGAGAGTTTTCTAATGTATGGACAATCTTGCAGTTTATTCAGCTCCATAGAACGTTATCATTTAGATCCAACCTTACAACCCACTTCCTTGATTTAGGAGCGACCGTACAACGAAGCTTACATTTCAGGTACGTCCGTATAGCGAGCTGCAGCGGCCGTCAGACGAGGAGCTGTCCAAGCTGCTCGACAAGCTCGTGGTGGTGAAGCTGAACGGTGGCCTGGGCACCTCAATGGGTTGCCAGGGACCCAAGTCCGTCATCCCTGTGCGCTCCGAGCTCACCTTCTTGGACATGACTGTGCAGCAAATCGAGGTGAGCTCCTCATCGCCGCTGATTGCTTTCAATGCATGCGTCAAGCGGGATTTTAACCATCTAAATCATTTTAATGCTTGAAATAATAACCTGGTAAGTTGACATTTCTCATAATTGGTTCCGCCGCTTCATGATAGAATAGATGAGATTGGAACGAAAGTAATGGTCTAATATTCCATGTGTATTGACGCATTTCCTGCGAAGAGACCCACCGGTGGTCACTGAAAGTATCTTCATAATGTTGCAGACTGACCTGCAGTCACTAACTCAAATTTTAGAAATACTCAATGAAAGCTAAGTGAAGGCACGATCCAGTTAATGTTTACTATTTACAAAATTGCTTGCTAAAATTGACATTGAATTTAGATTAAATATTGAACTTCAATTTAAATCATCGCAGGAAACATGTTACGTACGCGAAAACGGATGACTGGATATTTTCAATCATCAGTTTAATTTTCTTTAGTCTGTAGAGCATTATTCTGAACTCTCAACAAGCTCGAATAAATAACTTCAATTTCTGGTAAAGTGTCGAGTAGAAATACTACTAATTTTCCATTTTTTTTTTCATCTTTAAGAAAACGTGGATGACGAAGCAGTGCCGTAACTAATAACTAATGCCGTTTAAGAGATCTCAAGCTATCCGAACAGAGGGGAGCGAATCCTATCGCGTTACAGAATAATATTTTAGCTCATTAGCTCAGAGCAGCCTTCAGACCAAAGCAACGTTTAAACGGTGAACTTCATTGGAGAAAAGTTTATTAGTAACTTTTTCACTATTTTTTACCTTACAGGATTTGAATCGATAATTTCCACTAGCGTCCGTCTTTCAACACAATATAGAATGAATTATTTTACGTGTTGTTGAAAAGTTCTCGGTCAACGAAGGGTGCTTAACGTTTTACAGAAATTTTTCCTTATTACCCCCTCAAGGGGATACAATTATTTTATCTTTGGGAATTAGCACTTCTAGGGGGAAATGTGGGATCCCAAGCTGAGAGTTGGGTAGGCCTATTTTTTTTGGTAAAATTAAATATTTTTTTTCTTAAGGTCCATCTTTTTTCGGTTCACTACTGTCCTGTTTTCAGTACCTCTGACTTTTTTCTTCAATTTTTATCTTGTTAGATATCCTTTCTTCTCAACTTACTGTTTCTATGCGCTCGGGATTCTGTACAGGAACACACCTTATGCGTAAATTTCGCGTCCCCTCAATTTCATACTAAATGAAGCCTTCATCCTTCCTCTCTTTGAACATCTTTCTTGTGGTAGGGGAGGCTGAACCTAACTTATAATCAATCAATCATTCTCATTACCGCTATCAATTCTGCTGTAACTTGGGGCTTGAACGAGATGGTAGAGTAACAATGCACGGCAATGCCGAGGATAGTTCGAGGTGGACCTGGTTTTCAACCTCCTCAGGGGGGATACAAATATTGTAATCATAGGGATTCTCGCTTCCATGGGGAAATTGGACTTCCGAGATAAAGGTTAGGTAGACCTTCCTCGATTGAAATGGAATAGGTTTTTGTTTCGCAACGGACTATCTCATCGTGTTGCCCGTTTTTCTGCACCTATTACTTTCTTCTTCAATTTCCGTCTTGTTCCTTCAACTTCCTTCCCAACTAGCTGTTTCTACCCACAGGCGATCTTGTATGAGAAAACAACTTGTGCATAGAGGAGACTCCTTTTTCTCCAACCTCGACTCCTCTTCTTCAGCTTTTTGTATATGTATCGACTGAAATTTTTTCAATTGGAAAATTTCTTGTTCTAATTTTAATATCGGCGTTTGGAATAGCACGATTTAATTTTCCGACATTTCTGTGTGAGACACAATAGTATACATTTTCCAAAATCCTCTGAGTTTCGAATCGTAGTTGCGCTCTTCTTCCACCCAGGACTCGTAGTAATGAGTAGATCTTGTTCATTGGTTGATCCTTTTGAAGCTTGTTTGTAAGTGTCCCTGCAACCAATAGGAGTTCTTGGTTAATAATGCGAGATTTTTAGTACTTGAAGTATGTATGTAAGTTTGTAATTTTTGATAAATGCCAAAATCTGCCTTGGCTGGCAAATACCGATCCTTGGAAAAAATTTATGCCATAATATGTAATGGAAATGGGTAAGGCTGATGGAAAAATCCGGATTTTATTGTTTGTAGTAATTAAAAAACCCTATTCAAGATCATTTCCTTCCGTTCTAGAATGGCAGATAGGTTGTTTCAATATTTTTCCCTTCACGTATGGTCGGGGCGGCTGTAAGCCTTTTTATGATTTTGAGCATAATTTCAATCCATCTTGAATAATTGGTTCATGAAAACACATCGGATCACATCCCCGAAGATCCCTGGTCGAGAAATTTTGTAAAATATTTTTCACCGAGTAGCTATTTTTAATAATAATTCAGACCACTCGGGAGAAATATTTCTACAAAATTGCTCGACCGGGGTATTCGGGGATGTGATCCAACATATCGAGGTAGATTGATCGCTGATCCACCACAAAAGTGGCTGCAAACATTGCTGTATACAAAGCGTTTATTAAAAGACTTTTAAAAGAAATGAACCCTAAAATAAGTATTGAAAAATTATATTTCAATAGTTGATCTATAGCGTCTTTACCATTTTCCTAAATCAACTTCTTTCTATATTAAACAAAGTCGGTAATTTTTTCCTGACTCATATTCCTCAAACTCCAAGAATACTGACTCCCCGACTCCCCGGCTCTGACTCCCCGGCTCTGACTCCCCGGCCCTGACTCCCCGGCCCTGACTCCCCGGCCCTGACTCCTAGGCTCCTAACTTCATGCAATATGGTGCCTTCATTCTTCTTTTTTTTTAATTTTGCCTCGCGTATTGTCTGGTGTAATTTTTTTTGTGTTCTCTCCTTTGAAGCATCTAAACAAAACGTACGACTCCAACGTGGCTTTGGTGCTCATGAACTCGTTCAACACGGACGAGGACACGCAAAAAATCATTAGAAAATACCAGGGCCTGAATGTGAAGCTGTACACCTTCAACCAGTCTCGCTACCCGCGGATCAACAAGGAGTCGCTCATGCCCATCGGTGAGTGGAGCGTCCGTTGTCTGCCGGCCAGTCCCGCACGGCGGCTACCGCGAGCACTCTCGTTGTCGGTGCTCATTGGTGAGTGGAGCGTCCGTTGTCTGCCGGCCAGTCCCGCACGGCGGCTACCGCGAGCACTCTCGTTGTCGGTGCTCATTGGTGAGTGGAGCGTCCGTTGTCTGCCGGCCAGTCCCGCACAGCGGCTACCGCGAGCACGCTCGTAGTCGGTGCTCATTGGTGAGTGGAGCGTCCGTTGTCTGCCGGCCGGTCCCGCACGGCGGCTACCGCGAGCACTCTCGTAGTCGGTGCTCATTGGTGAGTGGAGCGTCCGTTGTCTGCCGGCCAGTCCCGCACAGCGGCTACCGCGAGCACGCTCGTTGTCCATGCTCATTGGTGAGTGGAGCGTCCGTTGTCTGCCGGCCAGTCCCGCACAGCGGCTACCGCGAGCACGCTCGTAGTCTGCGCGCAGCTTATCACATTATCTGCACCTGCTACCATTCATCGCGTTGTCGCCTGTTTGAAGAACGAATGATACAAAAGTTAATTAATTGTTACGTGAGCCAAATACCGAGGAATGCTATGAAAATTTTACCTGCTTCGTCTGATGTTAATGAGGAAGCATGTTTTCGGATATTGATAGCTTTACTTGTTCTTTACGGATTCATGTAGGGGAAGTCGATGTGTCTCAAAATCATTCCGAATTGTTTTCTCTGTTATCCGGGTTATGAATAGTAAACGCATTAGACTGTGCGCTATACTCAGCAGCAATATATTGGTAAAGTCTGTGTGTTGTCATGTCTGGCGCTCAACGTATAATGATGACGTAAAAAGCGTGCGACTGTTGGACCGAGATCATTGCTTGCTGCAAATGGATTGTGTTTGCAGCTGTGCATTAGAGAGGACGAAGTCATAACTGAGCTGTCTCAGGCGTAGGCAGTCTATAACAATAGGTGAATAAATACGTCACTCAAAGGTCTGTTTGCTGGAATTCACTGTTGAAAGTTTTCAGAAATGTAAGTGTTGTGCGGGTCGGCTGTGATAGAGTCAGCAGGGATAAACACGAGCTGCCTGTGTTGTGCACGAAGAGAACACGCATGCCCAATCTGAATGTTTCGTAATCTGGTTTATTGCTGAGGACGTTGCTTCCTGATTTTATGATGAACGTGTTCTGTAGGAGTTGTTCACGCAAAGTTGTCTCCACTTGCTTCGATGATGTTGCGCAACCTAAAATGCTTTAATGCGATTGTTGCAGTGCACGTTCTCATAGGTAGGTAAACCATGTGCAGTTAGTGTCTATCTGTCATATATCTCCACTCTGGTGAATACAGCTACGGAATCAGTGGGAATTAGCGCTCCCAGAAGGAAGATGTGAGGTCCTGAAGTGTAGGTTGAAGGTAGGCCTTCCTTTTTTGAAACACGTTAGGTTTTTTTGTTTTATTACAGACCATCTCTCTTCCGGTTCACTGCTGTACTGTTTCAGGATCTGCCTCTTTTTTATTTTAATTTTATCTTATTTCACGATCTTCTTTCAATCGCTCTTTCTGTGCGAAGGGAATTTCGTGAGGTGGCACATTTGGTGATAGATCCCCCTTTCCCCAAGTCCATACCAAATGATACCTTCCTCCTTCTTTTCTTGAGAACACCTGAGTTGGTGTTGGGGAGGCTTAGACTATTTTAAAATAAGATATGTTTTCTGTCTGACTACTTACTGCAAAATCAGGAGCACAGGTTCAGTTATGTTTTTTCCAAATTTGAGTTGAAATGTCATCCTTTGACATTTATTTTTCATCATCAAGGAGACAGTCATACTATGACATTTTATTCCCCTCAGGGGGATACAATTATTGTATTTAAGGGAATTAGCGCTCACACGGAGAATGTGTGAGGTCCCGCACTAAAGGTCAGGTAGACCTAACCTTTTTGTTGAAATAGAATAGGTTTTTTGTTTTGATAACACGTCCTCTTCTTAAGGTTCACTGCTGTTTTGTTTTCAGCACCTATTACTTTTTCTTCAATTATTATCTCGTTTCATAAACTTTTTTCTCAATTTAAAGTTTCTGTGTACCTTATGCATAGATTCCGCGTTCCCTTAATTCCATACTAAACGGTGCCTTCCTCCTTCTATTTGGAACGCTTTGTTGGGTTAAGGGAATCTAATCTATGACATTTGTTTCTATACAGTTTTCTTAAATAATTTGTTAATTCACATAATTTTTCAAGTTTTCGTCTCGTTTCAAGATTCAATCTGGCATAGTTAGTTTTTCCTAAGCAGACCGGGTAAAAAAGCCGAATGAAAATTGTCGTTATTTTCTCAAAAAGTCATCACTTCGCACTTTTAGATCTCTTGGATTCGAATTTGACGTTTACCCTAGTTTCTGCAATCCCTAGGCTAATATATTTTTTTTGACATCATACAGACTCGCCTTTCCTAAGGATAATGAGGTAGTGACTGAAACGATGCAAGCAGTTGGAAAGCTGCAAATAGCCGTGAGTTTCGTGTAAGCTTTTACATTGAGGTGATACTCATTTATCCTGTTGACTGGTAATCACTGTGACTACCGTTGAATGTCATGAACATGTTCAACCAGAGTAAGTAATTTCGGGAATCCTGTTAGTTGCTGCTCCTTGCAGTATGCCGTAGTAGGCATTTTACCTTCACCCTGCGTTTTATATTCAAGTAATTTTTATTCGCTCTCTTAGTTATAGTTACACAAAAAAATTAAAATAAAATAGTTGTATCAAAAATATTTTCAAGTTCTAAAATTATTGTTCCATTTGCTGAAAAATGCAAAAAAAGGAGAAATCCATATTTTTATACACAGCAGTAAATGTGTAATTTAAATAACTTTTTGAAAGTAAGTAGAAAATAAGGTAAAAATTAGTACGATTTCACAATGACCTGAAAAGGGTTTCAGTACAACTATTTCGGAAGAGATGGAGGGTTCTTAAATACTGTTCTCATAGTCACACCTATTGTGTAAAACTTGTGTCGGTTATGCGAGGTCAACTCTATATAAGACCCTCGACAGGGAAAAACTGTGTCAAAATGTGGCAGACCTTAAGTAGCGCAGATTGTTAAAAGTACGCACGAATGTGCGCTTCACAATATTTATCATATTCTAACTCCAAATGAGAAAGAGTGCAAATCATAACTGAAACAAAAGTTATGATGAAAAGAAGATAGTGCTTGTAATGAACTTGTTGATCCCAATCTAGCATTTTACTAGCAGTTTTCAACAAGAACATGTGTCTCACGAACTACAAAACTCTTGCAAAATCTTAAATTGAAGCTGATAGTTTGGTAAATACAGTTTGTCGGTAGGAGGATATCGCTCTACAGCCCAAACGATATTTTTTGGAGTCCTGTCGTATTTGACCTAATTTACCATACTTTTTCGCTGTCGAGGGTCTTAATGAAGTAACATCAAGGCACTAGACTTAATTCTGACAAAAATCGAAAGTTGTCCAGTATTTGCGAAAGATCTGATTTACTTGATTTGGCTAATCAGGGAGGAGTGTGAGTCATGACTTGGTTTTATACGATGTGCACATGAGGTCTGTTCGAATGTTGAATTACGAATGAATGACGAAGAAAAATGGAAGTCGGATACTATCTGCTCGCAAAACACGCGTGGTATTGTCAATAATGGCAATTAATACGTTTATATGAGAAAATTCTTTATATTTACTGTGAATATCATTTATATGTCATTATACTCCAACGGAATTAAAGCAAAATGACAACTGTGTGAGAACAAAAGCAATATTTTTTCCAAATTATTGATTTACGAGTGATTGATAGCATGAGGGCAATACTGGCTTTGAATCAATGAAGTCGTGCGTTTGGTGCCTAGTGTTGCACATGCGTACAGCCCGCTGACACTCGCCGTGCCCGCTGCAGGCCGCACGATGGGACTGGACAGCAATGTGGAGGCGTGGTACCCGCCCGGCCACGGAGACTTCTACGAGGCCTTCTCCAACTCCGGCCTGCTGCAAGAGTTCATCAAGCAGGTGAGCTGCGTTTCGGTCTTCTGTGTCCTCCTTGTTGCTGTCTAGCTTCCAAAATATTCATTAGAAACAATCTCTTGCTTATGAACTTTCTCTTTATGGCCCTATTTTACCTTGTATGCTCTTCTTTCTCCTTACGTACCAGCCATAAAAGCAATTTTTTTCCTGCACTCCCAGGGAGAATATGTGAGGGCCCGAGCTGAGAGTTATGTAGGCCTTCTTTTTGTTGAAAAATATTTATTATATGTTTAGGACAATCTTTTTTTAGGTTCACTGCTGTCCTGTTTTTCAGCGCCTACTACTTTCTTCATCAACTTTTATCTTGTTTCATAAGCTTCTTTCTCAACTTACTGTTTCTATGCTCCTTATACATTGATTCCGCGTTCCCTTAACTCCATACTAAATGGTACCTTCCTTCTTCCTCTCTTTGGAACGTCTTTGTTGCGGATAGGGAGGCTTAAGGACACCATTTTCGAGCATTTGCAGTCAAAAATTCGATTTTCCCGATTGTTTTTTTATTGCTTTAAAAGAGTTTGAGATATGTCCCCGAATATCTGTAGAAATATCAGGAACGTATCCCAGAGCTAGCGCCCCCCCCCCGGGAGGGGGAGAGCATCCCCCTTACGGACTTTTTTTTCATTTTTGAACCTAGAGCAATGAAATTTGGTTTACTGAAAGGAAATGCAATTTAGAATCATTTATCATTCATGTCGAAATGCGATTTTCTTTAAAAGAAAATGGGAAATCATAGAAAACGACATTTTTTGGGTGGGGGTTTCTAAATGCTTCTTCTCTGACAGTTTCTGAGCTACAGTAATGATTTTGGTATCATTGGATGCAGAATAACGTGGACATTCCAAAAAATTAAATGCTTTTCCTCAAATTTCCAATTTTACCTTTTTTATATTTCATCATTCATATTCCTCAAGGTATCCCCCTTCCGAACCTTTTTTTTTATTATTGAATTTAGAGCAATGAAATAATATGGACCACTGATAGGAAATGCAATTTAGAATCATTTTTCATTTATAACTAAATGCGATTTTCTTGAAAAGAAAATGGGAAATCATAGAAAACGACATTTTTTTGGGGGGGGGGGGTTCTAAATGCTTCTTCTCTAACAGTTTTTGAGCTACAGTAATGATTTTGGTATCATTGGATGCAGAATAACGTAGAAATTCCAAAAAATTAAATGCTTTTCCTCAAATTTCCAATTTTAATTGAAAAAATGAAAAAAAAAAATCCGAAAAAATTCAAATTTATGACGTCATAACTTTTACACAAGAATGAATTTTGTAAAACTATTTAAATTGTTGGAAAGCCCTTGTTTTTCCGCATCAAATGATATCAAAGTCATTACTGTTGCTCAAAAACTGAAGGAGTAGAAGCATTTTTTAATCTTAAATAAATCTTTTTTAAAACAAGTAAGTTTTCACGACGTTTTCCATAACATCTCCGAAGTTTACAAAGCTAGAGCAATGCGGTTTGTTGCATTTGAAAGTGAAATGTGTGCTCTAAAAATTCAATTTGAGTTATTTTCCAAATTCTTTTTGTAAAACTTTCCGTATACTTTTTTACCCTTAAATTATAACTTTTACCCTACCTCTTTCAAAAAAATGATAAAAATTCGGAATGAAATAAATAAAAAAAATCCTTGAACCCAATTTTTAGAGCACACATTTTACTCTCAAATGCAACAAACCGCATTGCTCTAGCTTTGTAAACTTCGGAGATGTTATGAAAAATAGATGTATATAAATTTTTTATTATAAGGAATAATTAATTTTCTATGTCCTAATGAAAAAATTTTGTTTAAGATAAGTTGTTACGAATTGGGAGATCTAGTAGTCTGCAAATTTTCATAGACGTACGTCCAATAGAAAAAAGTTTCCAGTTTTTGGAAATGGTTCCCTTAAACTAATTAATAATGCTAATAATAATCTTTTTTCCTTGTCCCATGTAGGCCTCATGATGTTTTTTGCCTTAGGATATTCTCCATGCCTTTTAGTAGTTATTTTCACAGTTTTCCTTGAAATTTGATGCTCTGTATACATAATACATATAATGTATTGAAAGCATAAGTTGGAGTGATAGTTCCCATTTTCATTTTTGCACAACTTTTGCGGTCTTTTTGCCACTACATTGCATGAACAATAAATAACTCGAAAGACTTAAACATGAAGTATTTAGTTTGCTCAATGTACCACTTGTGTCTTATAATGTTACTATTTTGAATCCAAATTCTCAGTCATTTGCATGCAGAAATAATCCCTGTAAATACTCTTATGAAACGCTAAGTAACATTTACGATGGAGTAACATACCTCGTACTCGCCACGACTGGTCCTTCAAGTCAGCTTCAAGCAACATCATGCAGGTTAACTGTGATCTATGTTACTTATTTTAGTCCATGGACAAAAAATCAATGTTTATTGTAACATGTGTAAGATCATGAATAAATGCAAAATTCTATCGTGTCTGACCGACCCTAAATTTACAGATCATGACGGACAATCCTAACACGTTGACTACAATTGCTCGGGTCGTAAAGTTGATTTGGTAAGGTTGTAATAAAACAGAACGGGAAAATCGTCTTACTTGCTCGAATAGGTTTCCTTCCTTTGTAAGAAATGTACAAAATATAAGTGAAGAAGAATATTATCCTCCTACAATAAAATTCCTTCAAAAAGAGGTCACGAAATAGTTTGAAATGTTATTCATTTACATTGGTGCGTAAATAAGCAATGTACCCAGCGGTACTCATTTGTCCCACTACGTAGTCAACATGCTAATCATACTACCTTGTTTGTCTGCCTGTAAAAATCTCCAGCGTATAAGAAATTCCTCCTCTCACGCAAAGCGCAGAACACGGCATAAATACAGGGTCTCCGTTAAAAAAGTAGCCAATTTAAAAATGCTGTCGTGTGTAAAATATTAGTGCTAGAAGGCTGAAATAGGTTTCATCAAAGAAGAGCAAGATTTAGAATTTTATTTTATTTCAATAATTTTGTCTACTTGGCATACCAGGACAAAAGCAATAATTGACATGTTATGGATTTTAATGAACGATGATAAAACGAAATCAATGAGAAAATTGTCTGCTCAGCACAGGTGAAGAAACCACTACTGTTCATTTTATTCTCAAAAAATAACTTTATTTAAAACCGTATCAAATTCAACATCAAGAAATTTCACCGCAGGGTTAAGAACGGAGGTTATTATTTTGCCGCAGAATAAAAAACATGAGCAGTTCTGATAAAATATTGTTCTATAACATAATTTTTAGCGATGAATGTCAGATCTGAAAATTTACAAAATAGACAAAATCATCGAAATAAAATAAAACCTTAAATTTTGCTCTTTTCAACAAAACATATTTCAGCCTATTAGCTCTAATATTTTAAAAACTACATCATTGTTATATTGGCCACTTTTTTTGCGGACACTCTGAGAAGTTCTTTCAAATCGCTCACCGTCTGACTGTTTTCAGGGCAAGGAATACGTATTCATCTCAAACATTGACAACCTCGGTGCTACCGTGGACCTGAACATCCTAAACTTCCTGGTAGGAGAGGACGCGCACAGCCGGCCTCCTTGTGAATTTCTCATGGAGGTCACTGACAAGACGAGAGCAGACGTAAAGGGTGGTACTCTCATTAAGTACGAAGACAAGCTCAGGCTGCTTGAAATCGCTCAGGTGCCGAAAGACCATCTCGAGGATTTCAAGTCCGTCAAAACTTTCAAAATCTTCAACACCAACAACTTGTGGATCAAACTCGATGGTAAGCCAAATTATTCAGTTTTTCTGTATTTTCAGTGAACGCTAAAAACAGCAAATTTTTTTTTGTTTAAGCATAGCGATGATGCTACTAAAAGTTTCGAATAATTCCTCCTCATGGTCTTATAATGTCTCGTTGCATACAATACATCACTGTTTCGCTGTGAGTAATAACCCGAGTACTAACATTATAAACGTTAGAGCCCGAAGTCAGAATATTCCCTATGTGCTCTAAATTTCGCCCTACTTTGATACCACATTGTCATATGACCTCGACCTCCCGACCCACCCATTGTACCCTTCCCGAAGTGACCCGAAGTGTGAGTTCACTTCCGAATCTCTGACCGATTCTTGTTTCTCCTATATTTTGCTTCCCAGTTTGCTTTTCTGTTATATCGGTCATTCAAAAATATCCTCCCTCTATCCATTGATCTTTTCAATGATGTTTTGGTCGCCTCTGACTCTGCTGGAGAGACCAGACCAACTGGGGTGGCAAAACCCCAAGCTCAAGGTATAACTGTGCTGATGAGCTGAATGGTCGCCGGGGTTAAAAGGCGGCAATAAGCAGTAAATTTCAGCTCTGTTCGTCTTCGGATTGGCAGAGCCCTCTCCCTGGGGCGGGCAACTGAGAGTTAGATTCCTTTACAGACCCGCCGTTTTTGAACGAGCCTCTCCATGGGCGATAATGAAACTTCTAAAAACTCCTCTCAGGGGATGGGGCTCCTTTCTCAACCCCAGTCTTCACCATCTCTCGGTAATGACCCGGCGCCTCTTTCGGACTCTGCTGGGATGCCTAAAAGGACAACCAGCCCTTCCTCTCCTTTGATGACCTTGAGCTCCCATTTGGACTTGCCTCTGACCGCTCTAGGGGTGATGATTGCTGCACCCTTCAATAAAGACAGCGATTCCCACTTGACTGCAGAGAAACTTTCTGAAAACCCAAATGGCCCGAAATATGAAACCCTAGAGCCCTACTAACCAGCTTATAAAGGAGGAGACCGACGAGCCCGGAGACCACGTGCAACAGCTCCGTCTCCTTCTTCCCTCCGCTGGAGGAACAGGGACAGGGACCTGTATATAAACGATTTTTCCATATTTCCTCACCTACTGATGTGAACCTGTCTACCATCAACCTTATTAGGGCTAATGACGAGATAGAACGAACTATCGGAGGCCTGTCCAAGAAAATTAATGAAGCAAGATCAGGGCAACTGATAGTGGAAGTCTCAAACCAAGCTCAGAGTCGAGCCATTATGAACCTAAAATCTTTAGATTCACACGAGGGGACGGTTGAACCACACAAAACTCTCAACCAAATAAAAGGCACTATTTATTATAGAAATAACCCCAAATTCTCACCCGGTGAAATCCTCGAAGGACTCAAGAGACATAAAGTGCTTGAGGTCTACCAGACGAAAAAGAGAGTCATGGAGCTCTGATCGACCAACCAATTTATATATTAACCTTCGATGCATGTCAGCTGCCCGCTGAGGTCTCAATAGGATGGACGAAGTGCTCCGTCAGGCAATATGTGCCCAAGCCCAGGCGGTGTTTTAAATGCCAAAAGTTTCGACATGGAGCTGGGACGTGCAGAAGTGACCTAAGTACCTGTTACCACTGTGCTGAAGAATTGCATGAGCTACCTTGCTCCCGACCTGCTTGCTGTTCTAACTGTGAAGGACCTCACCCGGCCTCCTCCCTGAGTTGCCCAACCTATAGGCGGGAAGAAGATATTATGGCCCTGCAGGCAAAAGATGAATTATCTTATGGTGAAGCAAAGCGGAAAGAAGCCGCCCGCAATGTCAGGCAGAACACTTTCTTTGCAGACACTCTCAAGTCTACAAATGTGACTGCGACCCACCGAACAGGCCGCTCGCTAACCTCCAGAAGTGCTACCTCCTGTTTAAAGCCCTGTGGTGTTCTCCCTCAGGCTGCTTTACGCTTCGGGCAGACTTTAGAATATCTTTCAGACTTAGACCATGAATACCTAAGCCCGAAGCGAGTGCCTGAGGTACTAACGAACCCGGCAGGATAAGGAAAACACAACTGGAATAAAAGCCGTAGTATTGAGAGTATCGCCGACAGTGGTGGCACATAAAGGACTCTTTACAGTGAGGTAGTACAGCACTCCGGGACGCCTTAGAGGACCGACGGTTGTCGGCGAGTCGCAGCGTGAGAGGCGGTCTAGGGTAGACCGGTGGTGCTGGTGGCGGTCTAGGGTAGACCGGTGGGGCTGTTGCTGGCTGAGGGTCTCTGACGTGGTAGTGCACGAGACGCTAGGTGATAGCTGACTTCCGTCGAAGACGTAGTGTGGCGGCACGGTTGACAGTCGAGGCGGTGCGGCTGTTGGAGCGATGAGACTTGTATTGAATACCAAGGCGGCTGTGAGTCAACTGCCTGAGCTCGGCCGCGCAGCTGCTTATGTAAGCCTTGGTGCGGCCTCACTGCCGCAATCCAGCTCTCTGGCGGGTGGAACTGGGGTGCCGTGTTTGAAGCGGTCAAGCCTGTGCTAAACGTACGTGAGTGTATTCAGGCGTCGCCTGACTGCTCAGAGCACACGGCTTGTATAGGCTCGGCCCGGCACCCCAGCCCCAAACTTGAGCGCCGATTGGTCGGCCAGTACGGGTGCTTCGAGGCTGTGAGGTGGCGCTTTTAAGCTTGTGTGGTGGTGTGTGCGCCCAGCTAGTTGAGACCACCACTGCCCTCAAACTCTGCTTCAGAGACTGTGCCTGCTGGTACCCTGGAAAATATCACTGCCTTTACAGAAGTGAGCCTCTCAACAGAAAGCCAAGACACTCGAAATACCAAGCAGATCCCTATACCGAATCCTCATAACAAAAATACCCCAACTTCAATCAGAGAAGACCCCCCCCCCCACCCCCACCCC
>JACJUY010000622.1:43064-77655 GCA_014220935.1 Platorchestia sp. MABIK | reverse complement strand
CCCCCCACCCCCACCCCCCACTAATACTACCTGATACAAACCCAAGGGATACCAAGAATACTACTGCTCAAGGCCCAAAAACTGAGAAACCCAAGACTATCTCCAACCGAGACAAGCCTCGAATCGCAGCAAGGCCAAATATTACTGCCCCTGATGCAGTTCAGCCCACAAGCCAAACCCGAACTCGGAAGCCATCTGAAATGGAAGCGAGTACCAGAAATCCTTGAAAGCGCTTTCAAAGCGGAACACCAACGAAAGATCATAGCCACAACAAAATCCCTAAAGGGCAATTAGATTCTATGCATGCAGAAAAAGCATACCCAATAAGTAGAAAGAACGCGACCTCACAGACCCATCTCTCCAGATATAGTTTTAAAAAGCCCTCTCAGCCTTACTCGCGGAGAATGCATTCTCTAGACAGTCACTGAAGTCCCACTTGACATCAGCGCAGACTTCCTTAGGAAATATCCTCCTCCTCCTAACCTTCCTTCGACGACCCCGCCTGATATCCCAATGCAGGTTTGGGGAGAAAACAGAAGGAAGTCAGACGGAGAACGACCCATTCCTACCACTGTAAGCAAACAGATTCGTAATTTAGAAACAGGAAGAGATCCGCCAAGGAATCTTCCATAATGTCACTCAATGCACAATATCATACAAAGGAATTGCCACGGTTTTAGATGAAATTATAAAGATTTGCAGACTATATTACGAGAACACCAACCTGCATGCATATGCCTACAGGAGACCATGCTTGGTAATATCAGGCCTGGCAATTTCCAACAGTATAATGTGGAGGCCTCCTCCTCCAATCCTAACCCTGTTCCTGGCTCCGGACTGTAGTGTCGTATCTCTCGGCACTACTAGAGGTATTGTAGCAGAAGCTTTAACTTCCTTTCAGTTCCCTAAGCCGTAAACTAGGGAGAAGGAAAAGTATACGCTCTGCAACGCTCCTAATAATGTACTGATTCCATCTGTGACAAACCTCCCTTAAAACTAGCGGTGCCCGGAAGTCAAACAAGGACCTTCCGGTGCTTGTAAAAGGTGGCAGAGGCAAGGCACCACAACGAACTTCTGTCGGTCAGTTCCGGCCGTTTATGACTTATCCGGCTCCGAGACATGCGAAACCCAGTGAGACAAATATATCCGGCGGTGCTTCCTTTACGAGGCACATCCTGAGATATAACAATTTCCCCCCTTTAGAGAAATATATGACAAACGGAAGGCCGAACTCAACAACTAATTCGCATTACAGGTTTAGTTATTCTACCTGATCTACGCGGTTCATTTTGTACAGGTGAGCTGCTAACAGGCTGCAAAGTAGAAGGCTGAGTCGCCTTGCTGCTAAAAGATCCCAAATTACTAGAAGAATGAAGCAGCTGATTTGAATATCTCTTCCAGATTACATTTAATGCTAAGATTTGAACCTGAAAGATTAATATCTTTCTTAATATGACAGCAACTTTACCAACAATAATTTCCTTCAGCCACTTGGGACCATTTCTCAAATTCAGAGCAAGAACATGATCACCGACATCAAATTGAGTTACATACATAGGCTTCGACCTGGACACAGAATATTTAGGATTAACTCTATCTCTGGATGTAACAAATTTACGATTGTTGAGCGCAACAGAGGGAGCAATTTTTGTGACACTATGAGGAATACAATATGATTTAAATAACGCGTAATTAGTTTGTACATCAGAGAAATTATCAACAGAGTTACCGTCACATGTATCGTTCCGAGGCTTTTGTAGAATAGCTTCGTTCATCCGATGTAGAGGCTCACGTGAACTCTGCATTGAAAAAGCTTCTCTTCCGACGTTGCCATGACAACCGCACTGTTCCGGCTGCACCATGTAAATACAGGGACCTGCAGGTCCTGCAGGTCTTCCCCGTCTAAGCTCAGCCGGAGGAGGCCGTGCTGCAGTCGTAGATTTGCAAACTTGAGAAATGTGGCCTTTCTTCCCACATGTATTACACTTCAGTTTCAAAGCAGTGCAATTCTTCGCGAGTTGCTTTTGCTTAGCTACGCAATGGATGCATATGTAGTTCGGCTGTAATTTTTCTGTTGTGAAAAACGATGAAGATGAATCCTCACGAATAATATCTTGAGCATCGTAACTTAACTGTTCGATGAGTTTTGCATGTTCAACACACTGGTTGAAAGATTTTCCGTCACACTTCTGTAGAACTGCACTGAGAATTTGCGATGAACGTAGACCAGCAACGAAAACATCTCTCAAGAGACGATCACGACTGCAATTATCGTAGTTGCACGCAGACGCTAAGTCATTTAACGTTTTTGCATAACTTTCTAAGGATTCATTAACACCTTGCTTTCTGTTTAGAAATGTAACAGACGCGCCGACAATCGATTTCTTTACATCAAATTGCTGGATTAGTTTTTCTTCTAGTTCATCATACGTAGCATCGGTGAGTAATGTAGGTTTAATTCTTCGTTGTAGATCAGTAATGATGTTTACAGGCAAAGCTTTAACTAAAATGCTAGCCTTCTTACTGCAATTGTTTCCCGCCTTCTGAAGAGCGTCTGCACACTGTACTTGTAGTCTCTGCAGAAACTCACACACTGTTTCCACTTCAACGTCGAATGGAGGACAGCTAACTGTTGAAAACGCCATCTTGGTTTCAAATAACTTGTAAAGTTCAAATTCACTTTGGAGATTCGAAATCTTCGTTGCCAATTTGTAGTGTCGTATCTTTCGGCACTACTCGAGGTAGTGTAGCTGAAGCTTTAACTTCACTTCAGTTCCCTAAGCTGTAAACTAGGGAGAAGGAAAAGTATACGCACAGCAACGCTCCTAATAATGTACTGATTCCATCGGTGACAGACCTTCCTTAAAACTAGCAGTGCCCGGAAGTCAAACAAGGACCTTCCGGTGCTTTTAAAAGGTGTCAGAGGCAAGGCATATAAAGGACTTCTGTCGGTCAGTTCCGGCCGTTTATGACTTATCCGGCTCCGAGACATGCGAAACCCAGTGAGACAAAGATATCCGACGGTGCTCCCTTTACGAGGCACATCCTGAGATATAACACGGACTTGCAGTTTTAATCCAGTCTGACGTGCCGCAACTTAATTCACCCTTTCAGATACTGGCAGTTCGAATCAAACTTGGCGCGATCTATCTCACCGTGTGTAACATATGTATTCTCCCGAATCTGGGTCTCAATCCCGACGACTTGCTCAATCTAACCACGCAGCTACCTCCTCCGTTTCTACTGGATGAAGATTTTAATGCTAAGCATGCTGCGTGGAGTAACTCTATTAACGATTAGAGAGGAGAAACCATCAACGACTGATCTCCACTACAAACATATGTCTCCTAAACTCAGTTCATGGCACACATCCACGTCCAAACTGGCTCCTTGTCGGCTATAGACCTTAGCCTCTGCTCACCTGAAATATTCCCGGATGTTGAATGGGCCATACTGGAAGATACCCATGGGAGTAAACACTTCCCCATCATAATGGCCCTACTGACCCGCCATTTCGTTCATACTCAGCCGCACTACAAACTCCACCGTGCTGACTGGAGAACCTTCGAAGCGCTGACTTCCCTCGAGGAAGAGGATGTCCAAAGCGTGGATGATGCCGCAGAAAGAATCCGAAGGACTATTAATAATGCCGCATCCGTATCCATCCCGCGCTCAAGAGGCGGTTATGGTTATGTCCAACATCGGGTGCCCTGATGGAATGACAACTGTGCGCTTGCCAACTATGAATTGAAAAGAGCTTTGCGACGCTTCCAACGCAGTCGCACGGTTGCCAAAAAAGACAAGACAAGACAAAGACAAGACAAGACAAAAGACTAAATTCTACATCAGAGAGCCAGAGCCAGAGCCCAATCCGTTGAAAAGGCAGCCAGGAAACAATCTTGGCAACTATATGTATCCTCGCTGAACACCGACATACCAACCTCCAAGATATGGCAACGAATTCAGAAAATGAAGGGAAAAAGCCAACAAAAACTGCCATCACTTGAAATCAACGGAGAAATGGTATGTGACTAAGATCGCGTAGCCACCCATCTAGCTGAGCATTTTGCGGAAATTAGCAGCGGGAGACATTACTCGCCTACATTTATCCAATTTAAACAACAAGAGGACAGTTACTCATTTTTGTGATGAAATGAACGTCCTTTGTTCAAAATGTCAAGCCAAGCATTTTCCAAAAGAAAAGCCTTCCAACGGGTTATTCAACAATTGTTGCCACAAAGGGAATGTTATTCCTCCATTAAGAAAAGAATTTCCACCGTACCTTAGATCGCTTCTATCAAATCCTGATGATCCTCACTACTCACATTTTAAAGAAAATATAAGGAACTATAATGCTTCAGTGTCGTGTGCATCAATGGGAGCTAAAGTTGTGCAACCGAATTGTAGAGGGCCATATACATTCAGAGTTCATGGTTAAATATATCATAGAACTTCCCATATGCATCCAAATGGCAGTCACGACAGACAATTTGCACAACTATATGTCATTGACTCTGCACAAGCTACAGATGTAAGAGTAAGAAATCCTGCTAATGGAGCATTAAATCCTCGAATTTTACACAATTTGGACAACATCATCCGAGAGTGTAAGGTATTTGTTGCAGCATTTAAAACATTACGCGAGGTTGAGGTACAAGAAGCAGAAGAGGCCGAGAGAGAACAACGTCCCGAGACCATCGTCAGCATATCCTTCAATAGAGACAGAAATACCGATAGAAGGAGATACATTTTACCAACTGTCAACGAAATTACAATGATTTTCCAAAATTCAGATGGAGAACCTCCGTTTCATCGAGATTTCAGAGTTTATCCCCAAAATGATGAGGCTCCTTTGATTAACTTGAGTATTCTCAGCCCAAATCTTGACCCAATGACGTATACACTTTTCTTCCCCTTTGGCGAACCTGGCTGGCAACCAATGATGGAAGGCAATAACAGACAAGGCACTGATATGCGCCCAAGAAATGTGACAATGCTCCAACACAAAATATCGCGAACAGCTATCAGAGATGGTGAATTTAACCCAATTTTGAAGGGAGGAAAATTATTCCAACAGTTGACTGTAGATTCATATTTACAAGTAGAAGCAAACAACCTAAACTTCATAAAATCTCAGCAGAATCAATTGAAAGTTGTGGAATATCGTGGACTGGCTGACCACTTGAATGGAATAGCAGGCAATTATAATGTGCCAATAGGACGTACTATTATACTGCCATCATTCCAAGGGTCTCCGAGAAACATGCATGAGAGATATGACGCAATGGCAATAGTAAGAAAATTTGGTACCCCTGATTTATTTATCACCATGACATGTAATGTCAACTGGCCCGAGATCAAGAACAACCTTCAACCAGGGCAGACTGCTTCTGAAAGACCCGACTTAATAAAAAAGAAGCATATATATATGGGAAGGTTCTTGCTTTTTGCTACACAATTGAGTTCCAGAAAAGAGGATTACCTCATGCTCACATGTTGATGATTTTAGAACTAGAAGATAAACCAAATGAGCCTGATAAAATTGATTAATTAGTCTGTGCCAAAGTTCCAAATCAACTTACAGAGCCTGAGTTATTTGAAATCACAAAAAAATGTATGATTCATGGACCATGTGGGGAAATGAACCCCAACTCTGTTTGCATGGAAAATGGTTCCTGCAAAAAAAAAAGTTCCCAAAAGATTTTGAATTGACAACCAAAATAAATACAAATGGTTATCCTTCGTACAGACGTGTTCCTGGGCCTACTATTCAAATTGGAAACAATCAGGTCAATAATAGATTTGTTGTGCCACACAACAAATTTTTATGCAAGAAATACAATTGTCACATCAACATTGAGATTTGTTCCTCCATTGCATCAGTAAAGTATATTTACAAATATGTATATAAAGGTTATGACTCAATACATGTTAATATAGCAGAAAATCAGAGGGACTAAAGGATAGTGTATGATGAAGTCCAACAGCACCTTAATGCCCGATTCGTCAGTGCTCCTGAAGGAATGTGGCGTCTGTATGAGTTTAAAATGCACGACAGATCGCATTCAGTTATTCGGATGCCTGTTCATCTTGAACACCAACAGCCCGTGTACTTCTAGCCTGGAGAGGAAAGACAGGCCCTGGACAGAGCTCAGCAGCGCAACACTCAATTAACAGCATGGTCTATTCTAAATCAAAATGATGTTAATGCTAGAAATTTGCATTACACAGAGATACCAAATCACGTTGTGTTCAATAAGCGAACAGCGTAGTGGCAACCAAGACAAAGAGGAGCTAATAAAATCATCACCAGAATGTACACTGTTAGCCCTAAAGATATTGAGAGGTTTTGTCTGAGAATATTGCTGCTCCATGTAAAAGGTGCATCCAGCTTTTCTCAACTGAGAGAAGTAAATGGAACCTAATATCTCACATTCAAAGAAGCAGCACTGCATCGTAATTTGCCACAGGATGACACCGAGTGGTTCAGATGCATGACAGAAGCCTCGCAGTTGCATATGCCAAAACAGCTAAGAGAGTTGTTTGCACTTATTTGCGTATTCAACACTCCTGCTAATCTTTTTGAGTTATTTCATAAATTCGAAGATCAACTCATTGAAGACTTTTAGCTCCAAGAAAACTGAGACACTGCTATTCAAAAGGCATTGAATGAAATGCAAACGACTCTGTCACTGCACGGTTTGAACTGTCAGGACCTTCATTTGCCAGTTCCAACTCCATTGTTGGAAGTTGAAGGTCAAGTGCATGATAATCAAATCATTCCTGATACTCTGATCTCTACTTTGAACGATGGGCAAAGAGTTGCATTTGATGAAATTATTTTGGCGATAAACCATGAAGGGAGAGAGAAAAATTTTTTCTTTCTCGATGGTCCTGGAGGCACAGGCAAAAGTTATTTATACAATGTAATATTCAAGTATTTAAATGCACAAAACAAACGGGTTTTAACATATGCTACTACAGGAATTGCTGCTGATCTGCTAAGAAATGGACGAACTGCCCACAGTGGATTCAAGCTCCCTATTCCTTTGTTGGAAACTTCAACATCAATGAAGAGAATACCTTCTCCGGAGTCTGAGAACATGAAAACATCGTCCTTAATTATCATTGATGAGGCTTCCATGCTATCATGCAATGCTTTCAGAGTAATAAACAATCTACTGAAAGAAATAATGAATTCGCAAAGGGCGTTTGGTGTAAAAGTTTTGCTTTTAGGAAGTGATTTTAGGCAAACAGCTCCAGTTATTCCCAGAGCATCAAGTGCAGCAATAATTGAATCCTCAATTAAACAGTCAAATCTATGAAGGTTTGTAACAAAACTGTCATTAACAGAAAATATGCGTATTGAAAACCAACAGGAGTTCAACACATGCTCCTTTCAATCTGAAATGGAAAAATATCTGATGCTGAAGAGCTGGGTAATGACTTCATTGAGATCCCACAAGAAATGCAATCATCAGGCAATATTGTGCTAGACATCTTTGACAATTCGCTCAAACTTGATACTAATGAGGCGATCGAAGCTGTGAGTGGGAAAATCATCTTTACCCCAAAAAATAAAGATGCTCTTCAATTGAACAACAATGTTTTGGATCTAATTACAGAGGAAAATACATACTTCACCCGCATAGATTCAATAGGAGATGATAACGTTGAAAATGAAGTGAACTACCCAATGGAATTCTTAAATTCTCAAACTCCGCCTGGAATGCCTATTATTTACTGAAGTTGAAGAAAGGTGCAATCATAATGCTTCTACGTAATTCGAACCCAGGAAAAGGATTACTCAATGGAACACGCCTGTTTATTGTATCACTCAATGAGCTATATATTCATGGCAAAATAATAAGTGGTAGCAAGAAGGGAGAAAAAGCATTGATACCCAGAATTGATTTAACACCAAGTGATACAACCCTACTTTTCAAAATGACCCGCCGACAATTTCCAGTGATCACAGCTTTTGCCATGACAGTGAACAAGTCGCAAGGACAAAGCTTCAACAATGTGGGCCTCTACTTGCCCTCGCCTGTATTTAGTCATGGCCAGTTGTAGGTGGCTCTCAGTAGAACACGCTACAGAAATTTCAAAATATTAGCTGAAAATTGCATAGTTGGAGAAAAACTGATGATTAAAAATATTGTTCTGCGAGAACTTTTACATTGAAGCTTTCTGTTCGCATTGTATGCTATGCTCTATGCGGCCTCTCTTCCTTCGCAAAACTGTACTGGTATCCAGGAGCGATTACCCGGAAGATATCGTATGGTCGATCTGAAACAATCATTATACTGATTATTTGTTTTCAGAGCGTTTCATTTTAATAATAATGTGTTCATATTGTACTCTATACATACCGAGCATTTATGTTGTTTTATTCTGCTACAATAATGTTTTTGGTCTTCATCGCATGAATTTTAGTTACCCAAAATGTACTCATTAACGATAAACCACTTCGAAATGTATGATGCTGAAATCCTTTTGTTTAACGGGTACCATTAGGATGGGTATCTTTGTTTGTCATTCACATATGTAAAGAAATTATAAGGAAAATTTAGAATCCCGTCATTTTTGACGGGCGTATGGGCATATGCGCAAGGACAATATTTTTATCACGGGTACTATTAGGATGGATATATTCGTTTGGCATCCACATCTGAAAAATTTGTTTAAGAAAGGTATTGAATCCCGTCATTTTTGACGGTCCGTGCACACTAGTATATTATAAAATGCTGAAAAAGATGCACCCTACAGCCATAACATATCTCCTCTCTCTTTACAACAAAGTCCGGGAAACGCACTCCTACCCCTCCGCTTGGCAATTAAGCATAATAATGGCCTTGGCGAAGCCCAATAAGCCCCCCTACAGAAGCGACAAGCTACCGCCCTATAGCCTTGACAAGCTGCTTGTGAAAGTTTTAGAGAAAATTGTCAACAATAGACTGATGCGCCATTTGGAATCACAAGACCTACTCTCCCCCGTTCAATTTGGGTTTCGACCTCTGAGGGGTACTACTGACGCCCTTGTCAGACTTCAAAACCATCTTATCAAGCCTCGTATCCAAGGCAAACACACCATGTGTATTTTCTTCGACATGCAGAAAGCCTACGACACGACTTGGCGATTTGGAATTCTGAAGAGGGTACACGAGCTCCGTATAAGAGGCGACTCGGCTTTTATCTTTGGGAATTCCTAAGGCGGCGCTGCTTCAGAGTAAAGATTGGCTCTACTCTTTTTCCTCTCATGATTCAAACTGAGGGCGTACCTCAGGGCAGCGTTTTAAGCTGTACTTTGTTCTTGTTAGCCATCGACGCTATTTCGAACGCCGTGCCAGCCAATATCTCATGTTCGTTGTACGTAGACGACTTCATGATCTATGCCTCCTCGAGATACCTGCCGGCTCTAACCTGTCATATACAGGATGTAGTTAATAGAGTAAATGCTTGGGCTCGGGACCATGGTTTCACCCTCTCCAGTGAAAAACCGTGATGTTACACATACAGCCCAACCGTACCCACGAACCTACTCGTGAGCTACTCCTCCAGGGTAGGCCAATAAGATCTTCCCCTACTGTGACGTTTCTGGGCATGATCTTTGATGACAAACTCTCGTGGAAACCTCACATGAAGGCTTTAAAAGGAAACTGTGCCCGAAAGCTAAACCTTCTAAAATGTCTCTCAAAGCTAACCTGGGGAGCACATCGAGTGACTCTGCTGAGAATTTACAGAGCTACCATCAGAGCAAAGCTCGACTAAGGATTCTCTATCATCATTAGATCCAGTGCACAACACTGCTTTGAAGTTATGCACAGGTGCTCTCAGGACATCGCCGGTTCTGAGTTTGCTCGCGGAAAATGGCGAACCAACCCTGCAGTACCGTCGAGCGCAATTAACGCTGCAGTACCTCGTGCGGCTCAAGCAGGTCCCTGCCGTGTCTACCTGGGACAGTGTGGTGGGAGACGCTCAAGCTGATGATGCCTTCCCCTACTTTCTTCCTTCATCCACCGATTACGGGATTTTACTGGGTCTCTCACAACTCCCATCATTTGAGATCTCCCCGGCGCCAAAGAGAGGAGAGCCGACTTGGCGGATCCCAATGGAAACTTTTTGCCCAGCTCTTGACTATCTCAAGAAAAATGACCAGACAAGTGTGCTACTGCGGCACCTGTTCACTGATCACCTACTACTAAATCATCACGATGCTGTGAAGATATATACGGACGGCTGAAAGACAGAAGGGGCCGTTGGGTGTGCCGCGGTCACTGAGGAGCAAACGGTGATGCACAGGTTACTTCCCGAAACCTCAATTTACTCTGCGGAACTTCTCGCTATTCTCGCCGCCTTACGTATCGTAGAGGAGCGTCAGATCCAGGGACCAAATGTAACAATATCAGACTCGAAGGCAGCCCTTCTAGTTTTCAGAAATTATAACTCGAAGCATTCGATTGTTGCTGAAATTACCTGCAGCCTCGCGCGACTCTCCCGCACTCAGAAGCGCGTATGTCTGTGTTGGGTGCCTGGGCATGTTGATGTACGCGGCAATGACAGAGCAGATGAAGCCGCGCGTCAAGCCGCGGGCTCTGTCATGCCTCCCCGAAATACTGCAGTCCCATGCCGCAATTTCTATCCTCTAATTAAAGCAGCGAATAATGACGTTTGGAGCAGCAGTGGGACGACGTGGATGAGAACAAGTTGCGAAAATACAAGCGTACCGTCCGAGCCTGGCCTTCCTCGAGCCACCGTAACCGACGCCTCGAAGTCTTGCTGTGTCGCCTGAGAATCGAGCACACTCGCTTGACACATAAATACCTCATTGAACGGAATCCTCAGCCCCTCTGCGGCGACTGCTTGGTGCCGCTTACGGTGCGCCACCTTCTAGCGGAATGCCCGAGCCTTGCCAACTTCCGCTTGCAATGTTACCCTGCGTTGCCTAGAGATAACCGTGATGCCTTTTTGGAGGGTATGCTGAAAGACACTTCCCGTGGCACCTTTAATTTCGATTTATTAATTGCTTTTCTTTCTGATGCTCGTCTTATAGACAAAATATAAAGTTGCTTGACGATATTGCACAGCCTTTATGAATCCGTGGCTCTTTGAGCTGAACTTTTCAACATTTTCTTTCCTGACTCATTGTCCGTTTAAACAGTTTTTATCTCTCCTACGTGAACTCTTTGGAAATCAACCACTTGATTGGACACTGTGAACATTGAGATCTTCGGCGCGTTATAGTCTTCGCCACTGAAGCGCCTGAAACCTGGTTTTACTACTACTACTTTGGTCGCCTCCTGGATTAACTTCATTATCACTAAACGGCCTGAAAATTTTCTTAAGTGTTTATTCTTCTTTTTTCCGTTACTAAATTCTTACACAAAACAAAACTCTATGAAAAGTATTATTCAGTAACACTCTCGTAGTACATTTTTCGCCCTCCTACTGGACATATACAAGTTTCTTTGCCCAATGTTAGAGATCCTTGATTTCGAATATTTTAAACAACCCCCTTCTCCCAGCTGCTCCTTTCGAATAGCGTTTATTCAATTTCTTCATTCCGAGAAATTTCACCAAATATTCTATATGATTGACCTGGTACATGTTGCTCAATTCTGAATAGCCTTAAAGCGCATTGACTTTTTTAAAAGCATTCCACGTTTGGCAAACAATTACCCATACTTTTCTTTCTTCATTAATCTAATTGAAACAACGCAGCGCTGAATATACCTAAAAAATTTGTGTATACTGTATGTATTTCAATGGTTTTTAAAACCTCATCCGCATTAATGCGTCTGATTTTTAAATTGAAAAGTAAGGTAAAAATCGCTGTACGTATCGCTGTACAGAAGTTGTTAAACCTAGCCGTTTGTAATTCTTTTTTCATTTTCAACAACAAATGCTACAAGCAGACTGACGGATTGGGCATGGGTTTACCCCTTGGCCCAACTTTTGCCAATATTTATGTGCCACCATGAGCAAAACTGGTTAAGAGAGTGTCCTAATAATTTTAAACCGGTATTTTACAAAAGATATGTTGACAACACGTGTGTACTTTTTAAAGATAGATCTCATGCTGTTTTTTTCAAATTATTTGAATTCCCGCCATTTAAATATTAGGTTTACGAAGGAAGTTGAATCAAACCACCGTTCACCGTTTCTGGACGTCGATGTCAGTAGAGTTGATAATTCTTTCCACTTCTCTATTTATAGGATAGAAACTTTCTCGGGTTTAGGTACTAGTTATTTTAGTTTTTGTGCGAACTCTTTTAAACTCATTCGAACCCTCATCCATAGAGCGTTTAAGGTTTGTTCAAATTTTCAAGATTTGCATCGGGAATTAGATTTTTTACGACAGTTCTCAGGAATGGTTTTCCGTCATTTGCTGTAGATAGACAAATTGGTAAATTTTTGTCAAAGATTCATGATCACACCCCAGCACTTCAATCATGTAGTCAACAGAAATTTTATCTCAAGCTTCCTTACTTCGGCACTCGTCAGTTAAGTTAAATCAGGAGCTTCAACTCCTAAACAATAAATTTTTTCCCCTACTCTAAGTTCATTCTATTATTTTGAATAATTTTACAATCGGTTGCCTTTACTGCTTCAAGTATAAAGGGCCTCCGGCTATGTGTTCGTCTCTGGTTAACCAGTTTAGTTGTTCACGTTGTGAATCACAGTACGTAGGTTCTACCTGTCGTACTCAAATGTCCAGAGTAGCCAAGCACACTGAGCGCAGCTGTAGAACCGGCCGTCTTCTTGGTTCCTCTCCAATGTCTTCTGTTCGATCCAACGCTGAAAACTGTAACGTCCTTGTTTCCGTAACCCATTTAAGTTTTAAGTTTTTGAATGGTATTCAATAATTTCGAGTGTTCAGAGAAGTTCTCGAAATCAATTGGTCAACGGCGGTTCTTGAGAGACCAATCAATTACTTCTTGCCAACGATGTTTGGCTAGGTTTTAAGAGAAAAAAATGTAGGAATAAATAACTATCAATGTGTGTGATGGTTAGCTATTGAACTCAATGAGTTCATGCGAGTGCTGGTAAAGCGATGAAACATCAGCTTAAGATCCTTGATAGATAAAGTGAGATTTCCAACTAGTGATGCAAAAAAAACGGTTTTATTTGATGGCAGTTTTTTTGCAAAAAACATGTTTTTTGTGTTTTTTTTTTTTTTTTTTGCACACACTTAAATTTTGTTAGGTATTTGTCTGTTTTTTTTTGGTCACATAAAATATATTAATATCAATGTTTTTAAGTCATGATTTTTTGTAATAAAAACATCAAAAGGAAACCATACAGTAAAAGTGGTGGCAGATGACACACAATTACCTAGAGGAATCTAAGAGGAACAACCTGAGCCGCAGAACTTATATTGATGGAGTCAAAATTCAGAGCTTACTATCTCTACTATGTCTGATTTTATTTTTATGTGACCAAAATATTCAGATATAGTAGAGATAATAAGCTCTGAATTTTGACCCCATCAACATAAGTTCTGTGGCTCCTGCTGTTCTTCTTAGACTCCTCTTGGTAATTGTGGGTTATCTGCCACCACTTTTAATGTAGGGTTACCTTTTAATGTTTTATAACAAAAAATCATGACTTAAGAACACGGATATTAATATATTTTATGTGACAAAAAAAACCATGCTGTTATTTTGAAAAAACAATTTTTACTTAAAAATCATGACCAAAAAACTGGATATTGATATATTTTGTGACCAAAATACCATGCTCTTTTATTTTGTTTTTTTTTACAGAAAATCATGATTTTTAAAAAATCAACCATCATATTTTTAAAAATCATGTATTAAAAAAATCATATGTAAAAAACATGGAAATTAATATATTTTACGTGACATAAAACCATGTTTTTAAAAAAAAAAGGTTTTTCACAAAAAATCGTGACCAAAAAACAAAATATTTTATGTGACCTAAAAAACCCATAGATTTTTTTTACAAAAATTGATGACCAAAAAACCTGGATATTAGTATATTTTATGCGACCAAAAAAACCATACTGCTTTTTTCACATTTTTCGGTCAATATGCAGTTAAATGCACCCACAGAAATTAAAAATTTTATTCCAAAGAATCACTAAAGGAACACATTTAAAAACATTTTCCACGAATGACATCCTGCTCGCTGATGCGTTATTTTCGAGATATTTAACTTTGAAATTTTCGTGTTCCATAGCAGTTCCAGTCAGTTGTGCGCTTGAGCTGGAGCTGTTAGAGTACGTTTGGGTACTTGTAATTTATTATTAGCCGACCCTGCGGATCCTGAACCCACTTCTAGGATGTTTTAGTTAACAACACAAGAAACGTTATCACCCAAAAATTTTAGCGGGGCTGGGGAAGTGAATACTTGAATCTACGGTATTCACTCCTACGCTTTTGCTAATGTTTCTACCATATTGAAATTGATGTCAACTGCATATTGATTTCAGTATTCACTACCCCAGTCCTGCTAATATTTTTGAGTGATAACCATTATTGTGTTATTAACTAAAACATCCTAGAAGTGGGTTCAGGCTCCTCGGGGTTGGCTAATAATAAATTACAAAGTACCCAAGCGTACTCTAACAGTTCAAGCGCACAATGCAACTGCTATGGAAGACTAAAATTCAAAACTTGAATAACTCGAAAATAATGCATCAGCAAGCAGAATGTCATTCATCTAAAACTTTTTCAAAAGTGTACCTAGTGATTCTTTGGAATGGAACTTCTAATTTCCGTGAACGCATTAAACTGCATATTGACCATTTTTAAACAAGAAATCATGTTTAAAAAACATGGATATTGATATATTTAATGTGACCAAAAAATCAATGTTTTTTTAACTTGTATTTTTTTACAAAAAATTCATTGATATCCATTTTTAGGTCATGACTTCTTTGTAAAAAAACATGGATATTAGTACATTTTGTGTGATCAAAAACCATGCATTTTTAAATTTTTTTTACAAAAAAATCATGATTAAAAAACAAGGGTATTAGGATACTTTATCTGACCAAAAAAAACCATGCTATTTTTAAAAAAACCTGTTTTATCACAAAAAGTCATGAATCTCAATTTTTTAGTCAATTTTTTGTAAAAAAAAATATTTTTCTAAAAAAGCAAGGATTTTGGTCACATAAGATATATTAATATCCACGTTTCTTAGTCATGATTTTTCTGTAAAAAAATATATTTAGAAAAAAAACGGCATAGTTGTATTGGTCAAATAAAATATATCAATATCCATGTTTTTTCATCATGTTTTTTTGTAACAGAAACATATTTTAAAAAAGCGTGGTTTATAGGAAAAAGTTGATTAATAAAGAAGAGTAATTACACGGAATCCAGTAATAGGAAAAATTGTACGTTTATTGCGATAAATGTTGGAACGACATTTGAACGAGATGCATTAAACCTTGAAACTAAAGGCAACGAAAACTATAAACTCTTCAGAGCCGGACTTCAGGTAGACAGGCGGGCGTTCGACTTGCGGTCGGCGACTGTGCCGTCATAGGAAGCAGGCACACGTGCTCTGTGGAGTTAGCTGCAGTTAGTTACGATTCAGTTCCATTCTCAGGTTTAGTACAGTTATCGTCATAAGTTGTAAGTTATAGTTAAGTTATACAAGGTAAGTTATAGTTTTCAAGTTATACAAGGTAAGTTATAGTTTTCAAGTTATACAAGGTAAGTTATAGTTTTTAAGTTATACAAGGTAAGTTATAGTTTTTAAGTTATACAAGGTAAGTTATAGCTTTCAAGTTTTACAAGGTAAGTTATAGCTTTTAAGTTTTACAAGGTAAGTTATAGTTTTTAAGTTTTACAAGGTAAGTTATAGTTTTTAAGAATGCATGGGGAGACGTTGTCCTAAATACCCAGCTCACGGAATGGCAAGTAATTGATCATGAACTGATAGTTTACGAACCTCCAAAGAACTCGTGAGCCTCAGGACGTGCTGGGAAGCGAAGTCAGGCGAGTGGACGGGTGAGCGGTGCAGTCAGCAGCAAGGAAGGCGCCTCAGCCTCTCATCTTCCGTCGGTTCGGTCCTCATTGGAAGGGAAGAGCAGCGAAGCGAACGAAATGTCACCGGCGCCCCAGCGTTGGTTGCAGGGAAGATTCCGCCGGCGATGCAGAATGAAGGCTGTCTAGGCTTAGTTGCAGAAGTATTAAGTTGATGGAACAAGTTTGCTGGTTGGAGGTTAGAGGCGATCTGATCTGCTATCGAGAAATTTAGCGACGTAAGTTTGGCTAGGCTGAAATGGTGCATTCATCTCGTTGAATTCAGAGAAAGCAAGCTACAGTTCAAATCAAAAACAAGCCTCCGCTAGAGCTGGTAGAATTTGTTGCAGATCAAGAAATTTAATTTTTTAAATTAACCGTAATTAAATTTAATTTCAAGTTCTGAAGTGCTACTTCAGGTTTATAATTAATCTAATATAGTCTTAAAATTAAGTTCATGAACAAGAAAGCTTAAAGTTAATAAACGTTGAACGGATACAGGAGATCCTGTAAATTTATTGTACATGGTTTTTTGGTCACATAAAATATATCAATATCCATGTATTTTTAGTCATGATTTTTCTGTAAAAAAAACAATGTTTTTTCAACAAAGTAGCATTGGGTTTTTTTGGTCACATAAAATATATTAATATCCATGTTTTTTAGTCGTGATTTTTTGTGAAAATAACATTTAAAAAAAACAGCATGGTTTTTTTGGTCACATCTCTATCAATGACCATAAGTAAAGATGTATTATTACAACACACTATTTGGGGAGTTGAAGATGATTCACGTGCATTGTAAAATAAATGAATTATCAAAACATGAAACCACAGAAAATGAAAAATTTTATACAAGCATAGAAAACCATGAATTAAGAAGTATGCTGTTTCATTTTATAATCTGGCATGAAAACAAATAATGTAATGGGGATCTTTTTCTTGCTGAGTTATTTTCAAACAAAATATTAAAAAAAAAATAAAATATCCACATATTTTTTAGCCATGGTTTTTTTTATAAAAAAACATGTTTTTTAAAAAAAAAAACAGCACGGTTTTTTTTAGTCACATCTCTATTTCCAACGCTATGTTTTACGGCCTTGTGTTAACAGAAAAGGCAAACCAGGTTTTACCAGCTCAAAAATTGGCTTGGAAATATGCCATGTAGTTTGAGTGTAAGAGTAACTACCAGTAACTGTGAGGGTGTGATTCCCTAATTCGTTTGATTTGATACGCAGACTTAGAGACAGAAAGTAGCAGATAAAGATAATTTAAATATAGAGCAGCAATTTTTGAAAATATGGTTAAAGAGGCATAGTTTGAAACAAGCAAGGGGTTGTGGAGCAGGAAAACTGGTTTGACTTGAACTCATGTAAAGCGCTTGTACTTCCAAGTAGAAGACTCGTAAATGTTCACTTTTCCAAATCGACTTAAAATGCTGTGTATTTTCGTTGAATTTTGTCGAAATGATGTAGAAATATATTCAATCGAATTTTTACTTCTCAGGTAATGACAGTATCATTTTGAAATATATAATTTTAAGATGGGAAGGGTAGAAATAAATCTCATTAAGTATGAGTTTTCGCACTACTTAACTCTGTGCAATGAATAAAATGATACATGACAGTGTCCTGGGACAAGTGATGCACATTCTGCGGTGGGTAGCTTGGGTAAAGTACACTCGAAAGGATTATAAAGAGGTCACAAACAGTAGTCAAAACTTATTGAAGCTCGCAAACTTATTCTCAAGACAGGTTGACGAAAATAAGACTGATGGCGAAACTTTTCGTACGTGGGCGAAAATTTAGGCTCAAGACAAGTATTCAGACTTTTTCTAGTAGCTTCTTGTGCTGATCAATAATAACGATGTTTCAAAATATCACTAAAAATGCACAATACTTCATAAACAGTCATGTGTTACAAATTCCAGTTTTCAAAGAACAGGAAGAAGGCGCAAAATTTACTTAGAGCCATGACTGAAAGGAAATGTATTTTGGACCTACGGAAACTAAAAGTACGTTGTGTACTATGATGAAGAGCAGTTTCATTTAGACCAGGTGGTGTACTTGAACTTGAACTTGAAATTGAGGGCCGACAGTGTCTGGGCCTTTGTAACGGCCTACAATTCCCTCCTCAATACTCGCACAAAAGAAGAGTTCAGCACCTGTGTACCAGACTTGTCCACTAAACTACTCAGGATCCACCAATTCTTGTCACAAACTCCCATTAGACGGCATCACTGGGATAACCAGTACGTCAAGACACCATCTCCGTGCATGGTGGGTCACAACAGCCCACTCTACATGACTGGCTCATTCCAGTCACTGTCTTTTACTCCAGGCACATACAAGGAAAACTTTCATAGCTTCAATGATACTCAAATTACACTCATGATCCAATCCAACAATACAGCATATACCACAATCATCTTCAGCACATCTGGCATACCACTCATTCTCTCCATACTGCTCAAACACTACATTCATGAAACTTACTCTCTCTTGTTCATACTTACTACATTCCAGCACAAAATGCTCAATTGTTTCTTCCATTCCCCTATCACACTGCCGACGTAATCTATTATTATTCTCATTCCCCCTCCATGTACGCCTATTCACGCTCAATGACTTACACCTCACAGCAAACAAGAGCTGGCTACCAAAACTACCATCATAGAACATTTCACACTTAGGCACTTCCTTACTCAGTTTCACTGTGAAAATTTTGAGGAAGGTGTTCCAGATATTTACAAGCAAAAATTTTGCGAAAGGTCCCACATGATTTAGAGAGCATTTTCTTGCGGAGGTTATTGGCAGTGTTGGGTGGGTAAAATGCTACACATGTTTATGTTTAAAAAGATATCTCCTGCTAAATTTTGAAACTCTGTTTTGAGAAAATGTTATTTTTAACAAGACATTACTTGTTGAAGTGCTACTGAAGTAAGAAAATAGTGGTTTGTTAATCAAAAGTTTATTTAAGCACTCTTGATTGGACCTCAAAGTCACATGATCTAAACCCAACAGAAATCTAATCAGGAAATTTATCGAGGCTAGGATATGAGAATGGACAACATCTTTATGGAAAGGGATCACGGTTAGGTTGTCTGGAGCAATGTGGGAACAAGTTTAATAGTTTCCTTAGAAACTCCCTTTGATTTTCAAAAATAAGTAAAGCGCCGATTTATGCAAGTTTTACTTACGAAATTTTCTGAGGTATCGAATCTGTATTTCTACCTTAGAAGGGCGACTCATTCTGTGTTGTGTGAAGCATAAGTTAGGCTAGGTTAAAGTCCTTTCCTCCATATATCCATTGCATGGAGTTTCCTACGAAGAATTTGTTCATGAACAGCAGGAGATGAGCCATCAATGATGTTCCACTGTGGCTCTAACCTAGAGATGCAAAGGGATTCTGGTGAACAATTCTGTACACACAGCGGTGGTCCCCATCGGTTAGAATTTTTTTTCCTGACTCAAGTTTGCCTTGAATTGACGTGTGCACTGGATTGTTTACATGGTTGGTAGACTGTGTTACAGTGCAGCCTGCAACACCAACAAAATTTGCTACTTCCTTCACTGGGTGTCCCTTTAGTTTGACCTAATGCAATAGCCTATTTTTACATTTCAAGACGTGACTAAGAAATTACTCTGAATGAAATCTGGTGCTTGTTTAGCTCTTGCAAATAACCTAAACTTTGGTCACAGCTTTAAATGTAGATTGAATCACGAAATGATACTAAAATTGAAGCACTGGAGCTCGAAAAACAATGGTTGACTAATTTATTGTTTCGGAAGCTTTGTTTGATTTGAACGGTGTCTTAGTCGCTCACTGACATTATTTTTCCATATAATTCCTCTTAACATTCTGAATTTTCACGCTTGCGTAGTTTTTTCTATTGTAAGTTTTCCTCTCTAAATCACGAAATTATTTGAATACCCTAAGTATTTGGAGACACAATGGGATGTAGAAGCATGTTCGACGCTGCATAAGAATTGTGGGAGCGTTATTAGTACTGAACTGAAGTCAATCATTTCCAACTCGGGGGTAAACACATGCAGTTGCATGAAAATTTTTACTCAACTTTTTTCTACACTGTGAATCCACCTTCAGCTTTAATAACTGCCACAAAACGAGACTGAAATCGTGGGCACGTTTGCACCAAGAGATTTTGTTAATTCCGGGAGATGACTGCAGCAGTCAGTATAGCGTGTTATGGAGAAGTTGATTGGCTTATGTTTGTTTCAGAAGCTCTCATGAATGAACTGCAACATTCCTATAGCTTCTGAATAACGTGAAACTTCGTCTCCAGGCTTTGTATCCCCAATTGAACTTTGATTGTTGTGGTAGTTTCTACGTCGCTGTGATTTCTGTATACTGCATTAGTAATTGCGTGTATACAACCTGAGTGTGTTATCTTATTTAAAATGGGACACTTGTAAGAAGAATGTTATCTAAATTTGATTGCAGGTAGAAATATGATATAGACAAAAAAAATGCTCAAATGCCCTTTACATCCAGAAAGAGAAACAGACTAATTCCATGAGGGATTTTTTGTTTGTTTTAGAGACTTGATGGTGCGTTGATTGTTGCAGCGATGGCGCGTGTAGTTGAAGAGAAGACGCTCGACATGGAAGTGATCATCAACTATAAGACGTTGGACAACGGCCTCAACATCATTCAGCTGGAGCAGGCCGTCGGTGCTGCGGTTAAGAGCTTCAATGGATCTCACGGTGAGTCATCTCATCGCAACTCTAAGCTCGGGAGGAGGAAGTAACAAACTTAGTTTGCGATGTGTCCTCACCAAGAGCACGGACGTCGAGATGACTCTGCGATGTGTGGCGCGTGGAGTGGCTGTTGCAGCTGGCTGGAGCTGTGGTGACTCCGCCAATTGGTTCTGTGGTTGTAGTCCAAGTATTGAGTTTGGTGGCAGATTTAAACTTCAGCTACCATTATCCATGAGGTGCAAAATTTTTACGTCATTCTTAGTATTTCTATAATTTTGAAATTAAATGTTGATAGTGAAGCGTTTTGATAAAAAAAAAAATTTGTGCGTAAGTTACGAGCATGTAATTTTTGTTGGTTTTACACATACATCTCCTATTCCTCATACTTTTGAGGATGTCTCTGTACTGCTAAGTGTGTCTGTATTACTGAATTAGCTTAGTATCTCTGAGACTTGCGCAGTGCTGAGATTACCTGAGGAATTAGCTTGGTATCTTTGAGACTTGCGCAGTGCTAAGATTGCCTGAGTTCTTGTGGAGCCGTTCCAGCTCTGTGGAATTCGGGAGAACCTTAGTGCACCTGAAGGGCTCCCGTTACCATTTTCCTTTGTGTACGTGTGGAAAGCAGCGTAAACGGGCCAAGGGCACACTGCTACGGAGAAAACAAAAGTCTAAGAAAAGAAATGACTCTTCTTCATGCTGCTCTTAGCGCATCCTCTTGAAACATGTAATTTTCCGACTGTTCTTCATAGCTTTGGGACCTGATTTTTGGGTAGACGTTTCCCCTCAAGGGGATACAATTATTGTATCTATGGGAATAAGCGCTCCCAGGGGGAAATGTAATGGCCCGAGCTGAGAGTTAGGTAGGCCTTCTTTTTGTTGAAATAAAATGTTTGTTATGTCAAGAACCACGTTTTTTCGGTTCACTGCTGTCCTGTTTTTCAGCACCTACTACTTTCATCTTTAACTTCTCTCAACTCCTTACTGAATGGTGCCTTCCTTCTTCCTCTCTTTGGATCGCATTTGTTCCGGATAGGGATGCTTGAACTAACTAATAATCTAATAATCTAATCTTTTGGGTAAACGAATCCGTTCTATGTATTGTAATAGGTAGCAGCTATGTATAATTTTGGGTTTGATGCATTTCAAAGCGGTGTGGTTACAGGCATCAACGTGCCGAGGTCGCGATTCTTGCCCGTGAAGAAGACAGACGACCTGCTCCTCGTCATGTCCAACTTGTACCGCCTGCAGAACGGCGCGCTCATCATGTCACCCCTGAGGATGTTCCCCACTACCCCTCTCGTCAAGCTCGGGCCTAATCACTTCGCCAAAGTTAAGGTATCTTGCTTGCATCAATACTACTGCAATGCACTTGTGCTATTGAATTGATATTGCTGAAGGGATGGCTGAAAATTGGAATTTGTTCTTCATTAGAATTCCTTTCTCAATTCGAATATGGGTCAAGGTTTTACTTCCTTCAAGCTGACCGGTCGAAATTGACCGCATCAAGCGAAGAAATGTTAGATTATTGAAGAAGTTTTGGATTATTAATGCACGTATGATGAAACGTATTCGTTTTCTTGACTAACCTATTCTCCATTTTCAAATGTTCAACCACCACTCTGCTGCTAAATGGCAGCCTTTAATTTTTCTGCTCATACTCGGTTGTCATCGTGCTACCATGCTACTTGTCTCACGCATTCCTGGTTAGCATCCATCATTGACTTTTCATTTTTAGACATTACACTAATTTTCGTTTAATGTTTGCTCATGACGATCCATCTGTAGGAAACAATGCAACCAAGTAGAAAGTTAGATTATTATTTGAGCAATTTTTCTTCAGATTCATCATGGCTCGTTAATACAGAGTGGCCCATAAGTAAGGTAAATTCTTAAAATTATTGTAGTTATAAAACTAAAAATCATAAAGAGATTTGGTTTTTCAGAATAAAAGAAGAGATTTCAAAGCTTAGTTGACGTTATGGGCCAATCAGAAACACTCGTTGCAACAAACTGAATTGAAGCATCAGTTCGTATGGTCCGTGGCCTGCCAAAACGTTGTCTGTCTGCTGTTGTCCCAGTTTCTCTAAATTTCAATCCCAGTTTTTTTAATGCAGTTTCTCGAGCGAATGACTTCTTTCAATACCATCAATATTCCTGTAATTCCTCGGAACTGCAGCAACCGAACTGCAGCAACCAGCAACCGAACAATTACATCGGAAGTTCCACTATTTTTGCTCGTTGTTCCATTGCGTATAAATTCATTTAGAGGGGTGGATTTTATGAATTTTTGGGCAATATATTGTGATGATCGAGTGACTTGATACGCTGGTGGAAAACTTTGAAATCATCTCATTCATTCTGAATTAACCAAATCTTTTTACCATTTATAGTTTTATGGCCGTAATGTTTTAAGAAAATACCTTACTTATGGGCCACCCTGTGTAAGTAATCATCGTTATTATCATCACAAATCATGCGTTCCTGCATGTACAGAATAAAGAGAATGTTATTTTGCAAGTCTTCTCAGCCGTTCTAATATAAGGTGAAAAATTTGTGGCAATGCGATAAGTTTCATCGGATTAGAGCATGTGCCGAATGAGGGAAGTGAGGTATGTAGGTAATTTGTCTTTTGAGTGTTTATTTGAGTTATTGGTAAAGGAGCTGTGCCTGCTTCAATATTTTGTATGTATGTAAACTTTATCAAGTTGGAACGCATGAGCTGTGAGTTATTTTTTTTACTAGCAGGACCCTTGAAAAATTCACGTTTCTAAACTGAAATAACCGAACCTGTATAAAACGAGGTAACTCAACTTATCCTAATGTCTCCTAACTAGTCTTAACGTCCTAAATTTTCCTAACGTCTTCTAACCTTTATTAACATGTCCCAACATTAGCTTACTTATCCTAACTTTACCTAACATTTCCTAACCTTTTTTAACATTTCTCAACCTTAGCTTACTTTACCTATCTTAAGCTAACTTAATTAAACCTACATATTTACTGAGCGAGTAATTAACTCATTTCTCAATGAAAAGAAGAACCAACGTTATAGAAAACATTTATTAAAACAAACGTTTCGGAATAAATTATTCCATCATCAGTGCTGGAAGAAATAAAAAGTATTTACAGTCATGAATAAGACGTTTAAGGTCTGAATAAAATTACAAAGCCGAACGCAAAAAAATAAGAATAAATCCTTTTCTAACGACTAAAGCACCGTGCGTAAGCGTACAGGCAGTACACGCAGTTCAGGCGTACACAACCATACACACACACGCACTCATACACACACACATTTTCAGATATATAAACACACACATGCACACACAAAGCACACACACCTCGGAATACCACAAGTTAGGAAGTAAGGGCTACAAATAATTTTATCGCGCTGAAATCGTTGTTTACTAAAGGTTTATTCGTGAATATATAAAGAGATTCTAGAATACGGAGGTCTGGTTCATTCAAGGCTTTGCATAGGAGACAAAAATTGGACATTTTGAAAGGGTGATTGGAACTGTTGCAAAGTTTCCTAATGGCGGACTGGGGCGACAAGCAAATGGGCGGCCAATATGAAAAAATCCTGAATATTGGCTGTGACTGATAAATAGTTGGAGGGTAGTACTTCCAACGTACGATTGCTGGCAGCGATCACAAACATACACATATACACAGCAACTTTCCAGGCACTCATCCTGTCGCTCTTTCCTGTTAAAAATGACGATATCTTATAATTAACATGAACGTCAACCGCTGTAAAAAAGGTTCGCACAAGGACTAGGAACTCTTTTTGAAATTCACGGTTCAGGTAACGTAGGAACGGAAGGCTAATGAATAGTTTCTGTTTCGGTACGGTCAAAGTTATAGGAGGGGAGGAAATTTTATTATCGAGAAATTTTCTGACTATTTGATTAACAAGATATTATGGATAATTGTTACGAGCAAACATTTTTTGCCGATATTCTAATTCTTTGTGTAATATTTGGTACGTGCTCGAGACGCAATAGGCCCTATGCAATAAAGTTTTTACACACGATTTAATTTAACCTTTGTAGACACAGCTAAAATAATTTGTACAAAGACCGGTAAGTGTGGGCTTTCTACAAACTGAAGAGATGAACTTAGTATCAGACTTCATTACTAGCACATCTAAAAAAGGTATTTCACCATTCTGTTCACATTCCATTGTGAATTTAATGTTGGGGTGAATGGCATTAATGTACTCAAAAAACTTATTAGCTTGATCCCGGGACCTGAATAATAGAAAGGTTTCATCCAAGTACGGTCTATAGAAAACAGATTTATATTTAGTCGAGCAGGAATATAGAAAATCTGTTTGTAAATGGGCCAAAAACATATTAGCAATGACAGGAGACAGGCTAGAGCCCATGGCCGGTCCACTTAGTTGTTGATATATCACCTTATTGAACACAAAAATAAGAATCTTTAAGAGAGATTTCCAAGACACGCTTGAATTGGTGTCTGTCATAATTCATAAAATGGCTGGTGCTTAAAAAATCTAATCCAGTAAAACATTGATGGATTCCCCCAAAGGCGCATTTGTGTACAAAGATTCAACATCAAAGCTGCACATGAAAATGTCATTTGTATTGTCGATACAGGATAGTTCACGAAGGAAATGACTTAAGTTCTCCGCTGTATAATGACTAGTGCTAAATGAAGTTAGGACGGGTCCCAAATTTGCACAAAGGCTAGAGCTAGGAGCACTGCACGCAGAGGAATAGGTCTCTTGGGTACGTGAGACTTATGTACTTTGGGTAATCCATACAACACTCCCAGTCTCAATCTACTAGTACGGCTGGACATATAAAATTCATCTGATAAAATTCCAGCGTCCTTATCTTTCTTAAGTCTATAGTTGATTTTATTTTCGAACTTTGAAATTGGCCTACCAATTTCAAAATTGAATTTTTACATGAATTTTTTATATTTAGAACACATGTATGATAGATTAGCTAAATTAGAAATTAACCTGGCGATTGATAATGCCAGCGTTATTTTTAAAAACAAATTGAAACCCTAGCTCACAAATTTTACAACAGATTTGAAGGTATTAATAATCAAAGTATTTTATTTAGTAGTAAAGATTTTTGACCCTTAAGAAATTGAGCTCTGATTCTAGTCTTTATGTTACAAAACCAGATAAAGGCAACGGTGTTGTTCTACTTGATAGGCAGGGGTATATTTCCAAAGTTGAACGGCCATTGACTGATTGGGATAAGTTTCGCAAAGTTGCCACAGATCCAAAGACTTTTATTGTAATGCTCGAAAATAAAATCAATTATAGGCTTAAGAAGGATAAAGATGCTGGAATATTATCAGATGAATTTTATCAGTCCAGCCGTACTAGTGGATTGAGACTGAGAGGGTTGTATGGATTACCCAAAGTACATAAGTCTCACGTACCCAAGAGACCTATTCCTCTGCGTGCAGTGCTCCTAGCTCTAGCCTTTGTGCAAATTTGGGACCCGTCCTAACTTCATTTAGCACTAGTCATTATACAGTGGAGAACTCTAGTCATTTCCTTCGTGAACTATCCTGTATCGACAATACAAATGACTTTTTCATGTGCAGCTTTGATGTTGAATCTTTGTACACAAATGCGCCTTTGGGGGAATCCATCAATGTTTTACTGGATAAGATTTTTTAAGCACCAGCCATTTTATGAATTATGACAGACACCAATTCAAGCGTGTCTTGGAAATCTCTCTTAAAGATTCTTATTTTTGTGTTCAATAAGGTTATATATCAACAACTAAGTGGACCGGCCATGGGCTCTAGCCTGTCTCCTGTCATTGCTAATATGTTTTTGGCCCATTTACAAACAGATTTTCTATATTCCTGCTCGACTGAATATAAATCTGTTTTCTATAGACGGTACTTGGATGAAACCTTTCTATTATTTAGGTCCCGGGATCAAGCTAATAAGTTTTTTTTGAGTACGGTAATGCCATTCACCCCAATATTAAATTCACTCTGAAATGTGAACAAAATGGCAAAATACCTTTCTTAGATGTCCTGGTAATGAAGTCTGATACTAAGTTCATATCTTCATTTCATAGGAAGCCCACAATTACCGGTCGTTACACAAATTATTTTTGCTATATCAACAAAAGTTATTTTGAATCGTGTGTACAAACTTTATTGCATAGGGCCTATTGCGTCTCAAGCACGTACCAAATATTACACAATGAATTAGAATATCGGCAAAAATGTTTGCGCGTAACAATTAACCAAAATATTTCGTATATCAAATAGTCAGAAAATTTCTCCATAAAAAGATTTCCTCCCCTCCTATAACTTTCCCCGTACCGAAACAGAAAATATTTATTGGCCTTCCGTTTCTAGGTTACCTGAACAGTGAATTTCAAAAAGAGTTTCTAGTCCTTGTGCGAACCTTTTTTAAAGCGGTTGACGTTCATGTTTATTATAAGACATCGTCTTTTTTTTTAACAGGAAAGAACGACAGGATGAGTGCCTGGAAAGTTGCTGTGTATATGTGTATGTTTGTGATCGCTGCCAGGAATCGTACGTTGGAAGTACTAACCTCCAACTATTTATCCGTCATAGCCAACATTTAAGATTTTCTCAAATAACAGTACATGCAGCCTATTTGCTTGTCCCCCGCCCCTCAGTCCGCTATTAGAAACCATTGCAACTGTTCCAATCACCCTTTCAAAATGTCCAATTTTTGTCTCCTATGCAAAGCCTTTAATGACCCAGACCTCCGTATTCTAGAATACCTTTATACATTCACGAATAAACCATCACTAAACCACAATTTCAGCGCGACAAAATTATTTGTAGCCCCCTACTTCCTACCTTGAGGTGTGTGCCTGTGTGTGTGCATGTGTACGCGTGTGTATGTATGGTTGTGTACGCCTGTACGGTGTGTATTGCCTATACGCTTACGTACCGTGCTTGAGTCGTTAGAAAAGGATTTATTTTTAATTTTTTGCGTTTTTGCTTTGTTATTTTATTTCGACTTTAAACGTCTTATTCATGACTGAAAATACTTTTCATTTCTTCCAGCACTGATGATGGAATAATTTTATTCCGAAACGTTTGCTTTAATAAATGTTCTCTATAACGTTGGTTTTTCTTAATTTTGAGAATAAGATTTCCTAAGAATCGCCTTATAAGTGCTACTATAACTCAAATTTATGAGTGTTACAAACGATTTCGACCAGCTCTGCGCCATATATACAAATTTCGTTAATCCTTCAATGCCCCAGAGGACCGTGCGAACAGTCTTAATATATCGTATTTTTGTAAAATTTCTTCCCAAATCTCTTCTTTGAAGTTCACTGCTGAGTGGCAGTTGACAACCTTTGATACCGGTAACCTAGTGGCAGTGCCAGTCGAATGATGGGGGTTGTTCAACGGCTGCGTGTTTCTGTTCACGATTCGTGCAAGATCGATAGGATATAAATAACACTACATTTACGCTTAAATTGTTCACTGGTGGACGGTGAAGCGGAGTGCGGGGGAAAAAAAGGTTCGAGCACGCACCGAGCTATCAACGTCTGAAAAAACGCCGGACTTGAAACTGCCAGTCCCAGTGTTCGATCAAATTTAAACAAGACAAACAGGGTCCAATTCTACATTGAACGAATGCTTTTTCAGCAACCCATTTTTCTAACTCTACCGAGGTCACGATATGGTCCTGTACAAATTGATCACTACTGTGCCACGGAATAATAAAGGAAGGATTTTTTGTCACGAAGAGCGAACCAAGGAAAAATAAATCTTGGAAATCAAGCCTTAAATAATAATTGGAAATTAAGCCTGCTTTGATCTTCTCAATTGCTAATCCTGCTAAAGCTGTGATGATGTGTTGGAAACTCAGCTTCAGTTTCCAGTACCCTGACAAATTGCTTCATCAAACCGAATTTGATGTGAAGAGGAGGAAATATGATCTTATCTCTGCTCACAATTGGGTCTTGTATGATATTTGGCATGCCTTCTTCAAGGGTGCCACGAATAGGCCAGTCCTTCTGGACCCAATGTCTGCCTCGTGCTCGGCTGTCCCACATACAGAGGAAACTTGGTGAAACCTTTCTGTTGTCCAAGAAGAAAGTTGACCATCTTTAAGGCTACATGATACTTAACGATACAGAATTGAAATGAAACAAACTGTAATTATCCAATTCTGCTCATGAACAAGTCAATGACCATTCTCATATCCTCATAGTCTTCGCGTAAATGCACTGCGTGACCTACAGGTACTACTCCAAAATTTCCATTATGGAAAAGAAAACACTTTTGACTGCGTTTTGAACTATCTAAAGTCATTCAACCGGACTATAGAAAGGTACTCCCTGGGATGTCATGGCTGGTACACCCTGGGAAGAAGGGTACGCGCTGAAAGAAAGGTACACCCTGGGAAGAAGCCCTGGGATGTCATGGCAGTAAACAGACTGCCTGTATTCTGGAAAAAGTCACAAGAAGCTGGTCACGCTTTCTGAAATATGATACTTTAACAGAGTGATCAACAAGATTTCTGCCTTGTAATCTTGACGCCAAAAGCTCTGCTGCTTTCTTTGAAACACCTAAATCCCGCACTAAATCATTCAGTTCAGCCTGGGGAAGAGGCTTGGGGACGGGGAAAGGTTCAGTGTCTGAAGAACAGTTCTCCGATTGTGAACACTATCCTGATAATTCACCGTCACAACTGTTTTGTTCGCTTGGAATATGTCCAATGTCTTGATCGTCCAATGAAGGAAAGCCTTTGTAAATTGGAACAGAAACTTCTTTAGAATGCGGAGCAGACCGAATAGCTGAGGGAATGTTCGGATACGTAATCTTCCGTCGGTTTTTCCTCAACACCTGTTGTGTTTACCATGCAAAAATAAGTCAGTTACATGGTTGGTGGTTTGGCGCCAAATTACTAGAACTCCAAAAGGCAGACTTTTGCGTTTTATTTTAGCCCAGTCTCGAAGCATTTCCTCACAATTGTGGCAAACAACATGAGGAGCCAATTGCTTGTCTTGATGATCACCAAGATGAGCTTCAAAATATGCCTTGTAGGCACGCTTGGCGGACGAGGATATGTTACGTCTCTGATGATTTAGTGTGTAGCATCCACACATGTAGCAGAAGGCATCAGGCTTGTTTCTGCAATGATGTCTCTCTTTGGAAGCCATGTTTGAACTGGAACAAAGGAAGGAATGATCAAAATATTAGAAGCTGTTTATATATATGGATGTACAAATTGTCACGAGACATGGGTCCTGCCCCCTTATTAATTTACATTAACAAGGAGACCGGATTCTCGGGAGTGAGGAATTGGCATACCTCCATGAAATCATGAAATACGCAAAAATACAGGCAAAGCAAAATACACAAATAATTGAATTTAAAAAAAAACATGTACGTCACATATACTAAAACAAGGGCAGTACTCACCGAGATGAAGCGACCCACTTACAACAGCGCGTTTTCAGTGCGCATCTGCCTGGATGAGATTCTGCTGACGCCTTCAGGTATAATACTCATGATTTCGGGGAACAAATTTATGAGTTACTGAAAAACATCCTACTACACTTTTTATGAGGCTACCGTACAATGAACATGACATGAGGTTAACTCCGCTTGTTTGACAATTAGTACGCCTACAACTACCTCAAAACGCCACCCTCTATTACAAGCACATTAACGCGATTGATAGAAGTGGGGATTATTCGAGCGTAATAGCCCTCATGACAACGATATTCTAATGATTGGTCGACCAACCCCGTATCATTAAATTAGACCCCAATTATACATGTAGACAGTAATAGGCACCAACAATGCTACCAATATCAGGGAATTCCCTGTTGTCTTAACCATCTTCATCCCACAATCACACGTCACCAAGCACTCCGCGGCATTATCCCGGCTCCGAATTGCAATAGCGCGTTCTGCATTGACGAGATACAGTTCATTTCAATAAGACTTCAGTTTATATGGTGAATAGGCATTTCTGAGCGATTACGTGCTACGTTGACTTGAACTGGTGACCTCTTAACTTCTTTTCTTCATTATTCCCACCATCTGTAATATTTGAAATTTTGCTCTACTCAATTCTTTTCACAGCTAGATCTAATCAGCATTTTTTTATGTTGACGAATATATTCATGTATATGCAACATTAATTTTTGGCAACTAAGTTTCTGAGCAATTTCCTGGTAATATTGATTTCATCACTTACCCCTTCCCACAGGAATAATTTGTGCGGATAAATTTTGCCTCTCTTTTTGGCCGTGTGTTTCTGGATTTTTCTTATTTGAAAGTCTTCTCTGAAAATGAGAACGAGAAAGATGTTGATTTCTGATTGAATTTTAACGTCAAATTTTTTTTATTCTCAATTTAGCTACTTCTTTCATTTTTGACTTCAGCACTTATTTCACCGCAAACACACCTGCGCTTTTCTTGTACTTCGCGTCACGACCTCGTCGGTAGAACTGCCTTTCCTCACGCGCAAGATTTTCCTTGTGGGTCTGTTCTTTTTCAACCTCCTCAATGATGGAACCAACCACATATTAAGAGTTTTAGAGGTGTTCGGTTAATTCCTCCTACATTCCCCAGCATAGCGGTCCCCATTGGATGGATACTCTGGTGCTCAAATTTCCCTCCCCTTAAGTGTTCAAAGTCTAAAATCCCCTGTTTTTAAAGCCTTTAGAATTTGACCCCTAAATTTTCTCGGTGTGTTTCTTGTACAAGTTTATGCTTCGTGGTGCGAGCTCCGCTTATCGCTGTTCCAAACACACAGCGAGGGTCTCCAGCACCCTAATTCAACCTTTGCCCTCGTGTTTTATGGGCCCTTAGACTGCCAGCCTTCTCACCGCTTGAAACAACACACATCTCATGGGACCAAATACACAACACCACACACTCACCAGCACACAACGCTGAAAGATTTATTAAGCGACACATTCTTGCCACAAAAGAATCTTAGTAAATGCTACAACCCAACTATGACATGCAATAGTTTTCAGAGACAAAAATTTGTTTACCTATTAATTTCTAGAAAATTTATTTTGCCCGTTACATTTTCGGAAAATGAATAGTTCGTAACATATTTCTTAACAAAATGCTTGTAGTACATGGTTTACGCAAGTTCACATTTGTACAATTTCATTAACTGCAAATTACATACAGACTAGAGCTTGCTGAGAAAAACTGACTTCAGGTTTGAAATCAGCGCCTAAAACTTCTTCAGAATGAGTTAAAATATCCAATGCAACTCAAGTTACTGAAAAAGTGTTCCCCAGTGTTCCCCAGTGTTCCCCAGTGTTTTCAGTAAAAAAATTAGCAGTTGTTGTAAACTGTACGAACAGAGATAACTACGTATGGTAAAATTGGGAGAATTCAGGTATGATGGGGTCTAGAGGGTTGTCGTAATCTTAGACTTAGAGTCAAGGTCTAAATCACCATTATTAACGTCTTTGATTGCCTGCTTTCAGATACCGAGAAATTTCTGGAAGATCGCGATTTCATCATTTATATTACACATGAGCCTTTTGGGCTCCATGCGTCAACCACGATTCTTCAACCCCAACACAATGAACTTTTGTAACCGAACTTTAATATTTTAAATTTAATTAAAGGCACCTTCACTTCACTTTACTCTTCGCTACCTCTGTAGTTCCGTCTGAAACCCGTCAATGATGTCAGATTGTAAGCGTTGTTGAACTCGTTGTTGCAGGAGTTCCTCAAGCGGTTTGCGTCTGTACCGGACATGCTTGAACTCGATCACTTAACTGTATCCGGTGACGTCACTTTCGGGAAAGGAGTCTCCCTTAGGGTAAGTCTTCCGCGATTTTTTTTCGGTTTGCTGATTTTTGAATAAATTGTACGATAATTTAGAAGTTTAAATATATAGCATATGAAATTTGTTACCGTAAGTCACCCATAAATTAGAGATCTATGATTCTTCTAGCTAGTCCCTTAGTTTGGACTTAGTCTTCGTTTCGAACTTGAGCGCCTCGCGATCATCATTTCCTCTTTTGCTTCAACAAAAATTGTGTAACCGTCTTTCACTTCCGATCACTGATCGGTGCTATTATTGTATGAGTGGCTACTCATTTGCCCTGTACCATTTCAGGGCACGGTGATTATCATCGCTAATCACGGCGACAGGATCGACATCCCTCCCGGTGCCATCCTTGAGAACAAGATTGTGTCGGGCAACCTCAGGATCCTCGACCACTGAGCAGCTCGTCCGGCTCTGTGATGCCAGCGCTTCAGCTCTCACGTGTTAGCCTCGTCTGCTTGGGTTAGAAGTGTGCGATAAATTTCGAGGCATGTTTTTAAACGTTGCTTTTGCGAACGCTGAGTTGTAGATAAAACATATTTTTTAGAGCTGCTAGCGGAAATCTCGTACAGAATCTATAATTTTCAGCATCAATATTTTCGACTGTTGCAAGATCAGCTGTTTGTCACTGACAAATGAACAAGCGTTTCTTTGCAGTGAGTACTACAGTAAAAAGTGGGATATTCTTTCCATTAATTTTACCATAATAAAAAAGTGAGTTTTTTCAAATAATGACTATTATTCTTTTGTAGTCTTTCTGTGCAAGCATTAGGTTAGCAATATGCACCTTTGCAGGTGCATATTACTTGGCAGTTTGAATGCAAGGCGGAGTGTTTTGAGCTGCGCTGTGACGGTGCCGTAGTTTCTGCTCTCCGACATTTGCGGCATCCGTTCACATCGCCAGGAATTTTTCTCATTTCATACCTGTATCAAGAGTCCCAAGTGAAAACTAACTGTACGAGTCTTGTTTCTAATTCTCTATCTCGTGATAAGAAAAGAGAAAAAACGTTACGGTTTATTAATTAGTAATTTTTCTGTCCCTGAAAGGTTCATTGTTCACCATCCACATAATATCGGAGCTTTCACGCCGAGGAATATTATTAACAAACTTTTTGAATACTCGAGTAAACAGTCTGCTTACCCTCTCTCATAAACGATGTTCACGTCAATATAGCTTAAAAGAGCTCAGGAACTTCGTGATGGCGTTTTTGTGCTTGAATTAACTTGGCGATGCTGTTCATTTCAACCTACAATAATTGCACTCAACTTTTAGCGTTCATAAACTGGTCTACTTCTAATCTTCTGGTTCTTGTGCGCTTGCTCCTACTTGCGTTGCTCTAGGCTCATAGTTAGACAAGTGAAAATCTTCGAACGGTTCACGATTTAGTGTTCCTAGTGCCATAGAAATGAGTGATATAAGCAATCTATATTTTTGCTTAGCTTTGCTCCAAAGTCAGATGCAACGCCATGGTGCTAGTGTCATGTGCAGATCTAGTATTGGACGCTTGTTTTTAGAGATATTGTTGCTTTATTCTATAGCTTTGTTGAGCTCTTTTAAGCTTCCCAACCATCGTTTTCAGATTTTTCAGATTTTATTATTCATAAGCCATGCCGATTTTATTTTTAGATCTATTGCATTTTAATTACCTCAAGTTGGAGCCATAACTTTTGATACTTATGTTATTAGCTCAAACGGATCTTTCAGCTCTTTCCCGAATAGTTACGATAATCGTTACGTTAAAAGCACGTGCCTATGTTTTTAGTGAACTAATAACGTGTTCACGTGACAGCATGAGTGACTATTTTAGTATAACGAAAAGTCACGTGGAAGAAGTGAGTGAGCGCGCCTGTCACCACTGCAGGTGCCGGGCAGCGCATGGCCAGCAGATGAGGGTGCCATGGTGCGCATCGGAAGTGTGTTAAGGGAACCATTTCCAAAAACGGCAAACTTTTTTTCTATGGGACGTACGTCTATGAAAATTTGCAAACTACTAGATCTCAGCATTCGTAACAACATTTATTAATGAAGTTTTTTTCATTTGGGGCATAGAA
>JACJUY010000622.1:26929-42611 GCA_014220935.1 Platorchestia sp. MABIK | reverse complement strand
CCTCTACCCCTCTCGGGGGGGCGCTAGCTCTGGGATACGTTCCTGATATTTCTACAGACATTCGGGGACATATCTCAAACTCTTTTAAAATAAAGAAAAACAGAATCGTGAGAATCTCATTTTTGAGCCCAAGCTAGGAAATGGTTGCCTTAATCACCACTCTTTTGTATCGGCATTGATCGTTAATAAGGTATTTTTCCTAAATCTCTTTATCTAGCAGAAAAATAAGCTGAATGAAAGTAGCCTTGTACGTAAAGGCGATATTTTTTTTTCGACATTTAAAATACTCTGCTGATTTTGGTTGCACTAGCTTGAGGCAAGGACTGTTTCTGATTTCTTGAGGCTTTATTTCACATTTTGCTCAAGCTCGTGCTTACACTAATATTTTACTTTATGTCTGCTTCTTTTCCTCGATTTATTTTAAGCACTTATGCAAAGATGGAACTCTTTCTTATTTCGCTTATTTCGTACATCTCGAAATGATGAATTTCAGCGGATTTTTCTGGTTTGTGTAGCCTTTTTATTTTGAAAATATTTTTCTGCATGAAGTAAAGTGCAGCTAAAATATACTCATATAACGTAATGATGTAAGAAAGTTATATTCATTTTGTCTCACTGTAAAATGTCGCTGTCAGAATTACGTGTATATTCATGTGCGAGAGTAAATACTGCATTGTGTCTTGAAGGAGCTAGGTGACGAAGCTCAGTTACGTCGTTCTCTCCACACACATTGAACAGAAATGGACAAAACGGGATTTTTCGCGCTCGGTGAAATGGATTGCTGCGGGGGCTTTTAGCAAGGGGAGCACGTAACTGCGGCATGCGGGCGCGCCATCAGGGGCTACTGAACATTTCGCTGCCAACCGAGATGTGAGGGAAAACGTCATCACCAAGTTGACACTCAAGAAGCTCCCGCAGTTTTTCTCTGGGTATTTTGCTGCTTTAGGACTCTGTCTCGCGCCCTCCCGGACTCTGTCTTGAAGGTAGTGACCAATATAATAGGGGCGGTATATTATTTTAAAATTTGGAGTAAAAGTACATTGCATTTGTGCGCTGCTGCATCCGACATTCTTATGAGGCATTTATCAAAATATGCCATAATTTGTGCTGACTAGAGCAAATGATGAAATACTCGTTGGAGCTTTTGTGCTACGGAGGCTAAAAGCACTCATCCAAATAAGTCGGAAATTGAGCAGCATTATCAAAACACTCTATACACAAACATGGCGATGCTTTCTTATTACCATACTTCCTTTGTTATTGTTACGGTATGAGAAAGTCACTTGATAGTTTGCAAATACCTGCGCTAGAATGGATCTCTTTAAAGCGAAGGAATAATTATGCCGATGTTTGACTTTATCAGGACAGCATTAAATTGAAATGATAGTAATGCTTTCCCATTACCCAGGTTTAAGGCGCAGCTATTGGGGTTCTCGACTGTAATATTCTGATCTTTGATCTGACTTGGATATTTTGGTGGAAGTCCAGAAACTTCTCGGCGTGTTGAGCATCGTTCCTCGTTTCAGATGCACTCAAGAACACAATGGTGCTTTGCCAGCTTTCGTTTAATCCCTGTCAAATGGAGGTCGCAGGCCTGCTAATCATAGGTCATTGACATATCCTTTCCCTCTGAAACGTCCAGCATCTTCGTCTCAAAAATGTGTTCCCCTCTTTGTTATGCGTATCTTTGTGAGTTATCGTGACCAATGTTGACAAACCTGTGTGATGCGAGGCATGACTCGTCTGTGTGCGTTGAGGTATACTGTGTGCAGCTGAATAGCATGAAGCCTCATCAAAATGCGAGTGTTCTCTGGAATATACGATGAGCTGGCAATGTAAAGCTGCCTCGATGCCGGCGTATGTCCAGTCTGTTCATTTTACTGTAGCGAGCCTCTGTGAGATGGGCGCAGTATCATTTTACTGTAGCGAGCCTCTGTGAGATGGGCGCCGTATCATTTTACTGTAGCGAGCCTCTGTGAGATGGGTGCCGTATCATTTTACTGTAGCGAGCCTCTGTGAGATGGGCGCAGTATCATTTTACTGTAGCGAGCCTCTGTGAGATGGGCGCCGTATCATTTTACTGTAGCGAGCCTCTGTGAGATGGGCGCAGTATCATTTTACTGTAGCGAGCCTCTGTGAGATGGGCGCCGTATCATTTTACTGTAGCGAGCGTCTGTGAGATGGGCGCCGTTTCATTTTTTCGACTTTTTACTGTGTAAATAAAAAGTTTTCATTTATAATTTCTTTTTCAATACCTTAAGATATAAAGATTACAATACAGTAATCCCTAGCGATTACTTTTGATGCACAAAACAGCTCTGATTCAAACCGCAAGATTTGGCTGCCCTAACTGCTTTCAATTTGATTAGTATGCATGAAAGTATTTTAAAGCTTAAAATAGATTAATGATAATTGGGATCACTTGAATTACTTACTTGAAGCGTGTAGTTCTTTTCCAAACAGTAATTAATCAACCATGTTACCCCTCTATCAATCATCCATAATGGAGTAACAATCAAGTTCTTGCGAGAAATAGTAATCAAATTAATTTATTGTTCCAAATTTTTTGAAGCAAATATAGAAACATTTACGAGATATAATTTGTTGGGATTCTACTCAGTGGGATGTGATTATAGCACATCTTTGAAGAGAACTACCTGGCAGATCCTTAGAACTTAAGATTCAGTTGATTGTATTCCTGTTAATTCGTATTCTATTTTCTCTTCTATCTCTCCCGTGACCAGCTGACGTAATGTGCCGGCACTCCTCGTGCGCAGGTGTTCTGGTGTCCTCCCTTTTGTCGTGTCAAGCTCCTCAGGCCAACTTTTTGTCCGGGTCTAGCCGATCTTATGAAGAAGAACCCTCAATTTTTTCTCCTGAATAACCCAAATTTTCCATTAAATTTTCCACTCACTTCTACAATCGATTGAAAATATCAGAACATCGACAAAAATGCGTAATATTTTTTAATTGCGCTTGTCGAAATTCTCGCTCGCACGCACACGGTTTGTTTGCTCATTTATAACAAAGACTCGATGCAAAATGTCATCCAACGCAACACGTGATTAAATTGTGCTTTAAAACCGCTTGAATCATCAACAACGACATAACAAATATGGTAAATAAGAGTTCTAAAACTTGACGTATGGAAATGACATTCAGATTCTGGCACTATACCTTCAGTGAGCCTATTCGTGGGCGAAAACGTTTTGTTCGTGCCAAGATGATGTGAAAGAGGTCAAACAGAAAGTATGATGAAATTCGTGCAGAAACTTGAGAGAAAGGCATGACAGCGTGTAATTTCAAGCTCATCTATGCATATGGTATTTGAACTTACTTAAATCTAGATAAGCCAAAGTATAGCTGTTGTCCAGCAATAGGTAGCGAGCAAAATGTTTATGAAAATCAACTCGCTGGGGGTGGACTAGTTGTGTGATCAAAAAAGAAAAATTAGTGTTATATTGCTCATGACTACCTCTGGTTTTTTCTAAACTCAGTCGAGCAGAAACTTCAAGTATATCTCAAACGTATACACCCAACTCTCGCTCTACTGTTTGAACGATTTTCTTTGTGCGAACAAAGATTTGTAAGAAATTCCGAAACCGAAGCCTTTCCAGCGCGAGGTTTCCTTCATCTACCTTTAGAAGGCGGTGCTTCTGAGTCTTAATGAGCAGCCGCCAGCCCTCACTCACATTTAAACGGTTATCTTTCTAGACATGACAAAAATAACCCACTCAATAACTTCTACTCAGTGAACAAAATTAAATCATCTTCATCTCTATCTATGCACCTCACACTCTAATTTCCCGTTGTATTCATACGAAACTCGCTCTACTACTAAGAAAACAACTTTATCAGGAAGAACAACATCCCTCAGCACAGCTCCGCATGAAAACTTGAAGTACAAAGGAAGCGGAATACATCTGAACCAATCGTAAATCGGTTGCGAAAACCACCGAAAACCTCATACGTAAAATCACTCGTTCAATTTCCTCAACCTCTCAAAATGACGGTAGCAACTCCGACGGTCAAGAAGTGTGTTATCAAAAGAGTTTCACAATCCCAAAGCATCACCAGTGCTGACCGCAAAATCATAGGCGTCCGACACTAATGAAAATCTCCCAAGCGCTGCTTGCCACAATCAAGTTGCAACGCCAAAAACGTACTCCTCCGAGGCAAGTCCTAGTAAGTACAAGGAAGGAGTTCCTAATCCATAACTCCACAGTTCGAACTGTACTCGAAAAGATGTATCATCGACAGAGTCAACTAAAATTTCATCGGTTACGAAGGGTGACAATGTAAATTTGTTAGGAGCTTATGAGAAAATGAAATACATAAAAAGGGTGCTTTCCAATCAATCAAGCTTGATACATATTACGGCGCCATGAATGATTTAGATAAAATTATTGAAGGCTAAAGTTAAATAGTTTTTTAAACAGTCTAAACATTTATTTCTTTTCACGTTCTCAAAACAATGTTGAAATAACCTAGTCTAAGACAGCGATCTTGGCTTCGTAAGCACAATTAAACTTTAAACTTCAAACAATTGAGTAATATTTAAGTAACAAGTTATATCAATTTTTTTTATTAAATAGTTTTAGGCCATCGGCCAAAGGAGATTTATTTAAGGCCACACTACACCATAGCGGTATCCACGAGCTACACGGTGGGCCACCCGGCACCTCGGGTCGACTGCGCCGTTTGATTAAAACCTAATGCGGATAATTTCATGAAACAGCTCGCTTGCCAAAGGACTCTATTAAAAGTTACAGAGCAAACACACGCCAGCCTGCAGCACTTGTGGCCCCTCTTCAGGTCCGCGGTGGATGGTCAGCGTCTAGCTGACTACAAGACGGCTGGCGTGCTCGCTTAATTAATGGGTCAAGTCCAACTAACTACGCATACATAGTTAAACTTGAGTTATAGCGTGATACGTTTCAAATTTAAATCTTTTTCACATATTCGTGAGCTGCGCAAACTATTCACAGCGATGAAAATGGATTAAAAACATTACATGAACTTAATTCATTACTGGAATATTTTGGAGGTAAAAATTTCCTCTGTATGATAATTTATTCCTTGAATTTCATTTTTGTTTCAAGTCTCATATCCGGAAATTTCTGAACTCTTGGGTAAACAAATATTTTCGAGCTTACGAATGTTAAACTTGCATCGTACAAAATAATTTTATATTTTATTTAGCTTCGTTTCAAGTTGGTGAAACATGGAATTGATTTTTCACTATTTATGTTGAACATTTCGGAATTGGGAACGTTCACACGACATTATTTTAAATACTGACCTTCAGTCTGTGATTTGAAACATTTTAAGTACTTTCTCGAAACCAACATGTGGCAAAGTATGCGAGTTTCAAAATTATACTTAGGCCTAAATAATTTCACCATCTTTCTTTACATAAAATAAGTCAGGATGGCCGAGCGGTCTAAGGCGCTGCGTTCAGGTCGCAGTCTGGTTCTCCAGGCGTGGGTTCGAATCCCACTTCTGACAGAAATTTTGCAATGGGCATTGAGATGATACAAATACTATTTGGTTCCAGTTCAGGCGAAGAGACATCACGAAGATATGTGAGTTGGGGTAAACAGAAGTTTATAAACCATGAATTTACCCAACTGAAGCAATCACATAACATTTCTACACCTAAATGGGAGCAATTGGAAATATTAATTTCGAAACTCATGTACTTCATTAAATGTTTGTTTTCAGAAACTAACTTAAATGTTCTGCAAATCTTTACTTTGTAGCTTTATCATATAAACTTAAGATTCATTTTGTAGACAGCCGATCATTGAATACATTTCGTCTATGTGACTGATATCATTATCTAACCAAAACTAACCAATAAAAAACACTCGTCAAAAATAGGACTCGAACTCACGCCTGGAGAAACGAAGCCTAAAGACCGCTAGGCCATCCTAACCTCGTTGTAAAGTATAATGAGGGAATTTTATTTACGTTTTTATTTCGAAACTGGAATGCCATGTATTCTGTGGTTTTAGTGAAGTAGCCAAAATGTATTCAATGACCGGCTGTCTACACAATTAATCAAAAGTTTGCACGATGAATATACAAAGTGAAGATTTGTAGAGCATTTGTTACTTTTTAAAAGTAAATATGTGATGAAGTATATGAGTTTCGAAATTAATACTTCCATTTGCTATATTTTAGATTAAGTAATGGAACCCCTTTCATATTGAACGAGTAGAGTGGTAGTCGAAAATGATTTCTCAATCGATAGATAAGGTTTGCAGCTACAGTAAGTAGCTGTAAGTAGTGCAGCTACACAAGTATAAAAATACTTCGTTACCTACAGAAGCCTGGCTCCTAGCGGCTGCTCTCGGAAATCAGTAACTAAACGAGGAAAGTCAGCAGCAACAATATGAGACAGCGAAACCAGCCTAAACGAATTTTAGAACTCTTATGTTTTAAAATGTGTGTAATAGCCACATATACCATTAGCTGGCGCTTGATATTAGTTAAGGATGAAAGTTTACCGTGTCACCGAGCCCTTGACTTTCCTCGCCGGATGGCCAAACCTCACAAGCCAGTGGCCACTGCAACTGCCAGTAAAAGTACTTCATTTTTCCAACTGGTTCCAGATTATAATAAAAGTCTGTAAGTCTTTAAAATTATTGCTTATATTCTAGAAAATTTCTTAAAAACGCAATTTTATTGAATACTAATTAAAAATATAATTTCCCAAGCGACTTGCATTTGTCTTATAAACTTGCTGTGTCCTTGTAGAAAGCTTTCCTTGTCCTTGTTCATTAGCGTGCTCTTTGAGGCAGTCAGTTCACTTTTTTCCCCATTTTTCATGTACACTCGAAATGCTATTTTTGAATATCTGCCCAAACAAATAATTCTAATATTACCCCAAAGTCAAGAAATCCAAATCTTATACATTATGTACATGTAAACTGTCAAAAGTGTTCCCACCCCACAAAGTTCATTATCTTTATTGCTTCCATGAATTAACAAGCGCTATTCAACAGAAATAAACCAGCTATAGGATATACTTTTATGCCTTTCCTCTCCGTTTTCGTGCAAGCATCAAACTAGACCGTCATGGTACCTATGTATGTGTTTATCAATCACAAAAATTTGCATCACATTTCGGAGATAATGTAACTCTTTGTAATTCGAAACCCTTATAAGACATTCATGTTTTCTTCAATTTTTCACGTCCTAAAATGTTCTTGTTAGGCTTGTGTGGTCCAAATTATCATATCACTTCTTGAGCTCTTAAGTATATTATGATAACCCAATCTAGGTTTTTAATTTCACGTGTTACTCCAATTATATTGTCTTGATAGCCGTTGTAGAACAAAAGCTTTCATATTCATAACTCAGGTAGACTGTTTTGTGCCATTATTATTAGCATGGAAATATCCTAAATTGGTTGCGTGATAAGACATTTTTTCGAGTCCTGTGATTTGAATACTAGTTTATACGTAGGTGTGAAAATATACGAGTAGTTCTGAATGTCAACCTCGCTGCCTTATACGTAGCGTTATTTTAATCCACCCGTTTTACTTTCAACAAATTCCTTACATCGCAAGTCCCTGAGCTCATATTTTAATGTAAGTGTGCACTAAACATAGTGTTTTCAACAATGCATCTTTACCGAAATTGTGTTGTTTTATTATTGTAGTTACATATATAATCAAATCTAGATTAACCCGTTGACTACGTATGCCAAATAGCAGGGTTTTTCGGCAGACGTTGCCATGTTTCTTCTATTGCGTCTCGGGCCAGGGTGCGTAAGATGGTGAGTAGCTTCGTTCACGCCTATTGATCATTTGAGTGTGATAAAAACTGTGGGACATATGTGCTACTTTTTGCCATATACTAACAATGTCTTTGCTGACGTACATAGTGGGACAAATAAGTACCACGCTCCCGTGATCTATTTCAGTACCACTTTGTGTTTGACGGAATCTTCGTTTTCTATACGACATTTTGGTACAGATTAGGTCACTAAGGTGCGCATTTTTCCTCATTTCTACAAGTGTTCTTGTTCATTGCTTTAGTTATTTGCGGGTTTGAGTGAACAATAATGTCTAATTATAGCAAATACTGTACCTCCAAAATATAATTCACTGGTGATGTAACTTATATTGATAACAATATTGTTATATTGTTCTCAACCGAAATTTATAACCAATAATATTTAAAAAGCTCAAATCACAAATACTGTGCAACAATATAGAATTATAAAATGTAAAGTAATGATGTAATTTTTTACCAACATCAAATACTTTGTGCTACGTTTCTATCAATCATGCACTTTCTAAAGACAACAACAAAAATGCAGCAAGGAAAAGGTGCCGTGGCTGTTACGATAAAATTTCGAAGAATGAAAATGCAAAAATTGTTTGCCAAATAAATCCCGAAGAGTCTCGACCTATTGTGCACAATGTCAGGGCAATCCTCATCTGTGCAGCAGCTGTTTTGCTAAAAAATATGGATTCCAGTAAATAAAAAAGAAAAGAAAGCTCTAAATATGAAGGATGTATGTGATACGGATTATTTCCACGACTGAAATCATGCTTTTCATAGATCTATTCCCACATGTCTTCTTTCTTTTCATGCGATGGAAGAGCTACTTTTGGTTTTTATTTTTTATAATTTTGACTAAGTCATTCCTACTACTATCATATTTCCATTATTTTACCCTTTTCCAATAACTTCCTATGGATGTATTGCAAAATAAACAATGTCAATATTCTCACTTGATGTTTTCCTCAAGTATGTGAAATGTTCACGGTGTTTGTACTACTCTGTTTATCAGTAATATATAGCGTGGTACGTATGTATACCACTACGTAGTCAACGAGTTGAGCAACATTAGCAATACATTACCCGTAAACATATATTTCGACAAGTGGCATGGGTATTACGATACTCATGTGCGTGTAACATATAAGAATCCTTACTTTAAGATATTTAAAAACCAAAGATGAGTTTTTGTATCATCTATAATAAAGTGTTTTTCTTTCTTTCTTTTTTTCTGTCGGACGGCCTCCGAGCACGAAAACGTCAGCGTGCTGGGGAAATTTCAGCATTTCTTGAGCGCGCTTGTCAGCACGGTGAGGAAATTTGCCAGAGTCGCGGCTTTAAGTCAGTTCATTTAACCTGGGGTAAAAAGCTCTCTTTTTTTCTGGAGAACTTTTGTGAAATGAGTTTTCCAAGCACATAAAAACTCTCCAACTGTAAAAAATTCAAGGCTAACGTGTCACGCCATTTCGCATCTCCGTTTATTAGAACAACGTACTGCAACATTTCATTGTAAATTCAAACTAAACCGATCGACATTTCGCCTTGAATCTGCTCACTGCTACTGTAAGGTCAGCATTTCAAACTCAGTGAAGCTGAATTGCCTATTCTTGTTCAAGCCAATTCTGCTCAGTTCTGATTATCCCTCCTGCGAAAACCTCACACTTAGCATGTAAAGCACAATTGATTATGAAACCACAATTAGGTTCATTTGTAATCTGTATAGAAATTTTGTAGTCATTTTTTACTCTTAAACGATACTAATTTATAACTGTGTCTTTATTTCATCTCATGTACCCATGTGGGTATATTATCATGGGGAACTCTGAGAGAAAGCGAAACCTAAAATATTTTTTGTTGTTCTTAGACTGTTACTTGATTTTTCTGAAATGTCTAAGAAAATTTGAAACTAGCTTATTTTCTGCGTTTTCTAAGTTTTTATTTTATTTTTTCTTAATATTTATTTTGACTACACTTACCAATAGAATCGTCAGTCTTAATGTAGCAGGATAAAGCGTTACATTTTTTTCTCGGAAAAAAGTCATAATTACATTCGCTAACGCCCTGGGACCATTTTGCACCGAACTTTTGAACAGAAATAACTTGAAATTTCAGTTAATGAAATTAGTGCGGCTGGCTCACTGTTTCAAAAAAAGATGTATTCTTACCCCCAGTGAGCGTCGCAGATTTCTGTGTCCCAAAACATAAATAGATAAATGAAAATTGGCGTAACCTAAGCTTAGGATTCCTAAACAAATCATCTTGCTCGTCGTATGATGAACTAGCTTTGAAATTCATTTATGCGTGTATGTTTATTTATCTTAGATGTGCGTGTCGCGCTCTATTTTCTTTTCATAAATTACTTTTGGCTAATCTTTTCTCACTACATGAAAATCATTTCGTATTGGATTTCAGCCTGTTTTAGAAGAGTGTTTGATGTCTTTCCTTCTTTCGTTCTAACTCATAGCGAAGAACCTCATAAGCATAATCCAATTAAATTTACAAGCTTTCAGTCATCTTGCCACGGATAAGATTTCCAATAGCAAATAGTTTGGTAATTTTTCTCAAAAACATAATTAACCCCTTCCATAGCTATTGAACATCTCATATGGCTTTTCTATGAATTAAAGACTTTTTTATCACGAAGTTTTAACAAAACGTGTTGCAATACATTTCCCGTATCAACTTTCTTAGAAATAAACGATTTTTCTTTCTTTCTCTTTTTTACAATCTTCATCAAAGTGACTAAATTTTTTTCTACTTTCAGCCTGAAGATAGTGTTTAAATAATCGAAACGTTATCTTTTATCGACGGACACATAAAAATAAAACAATTGTGAGTTCTAGCAAAAAACATGTGATGACGCTTCACGCATCGAAAAGCTGTCATGGAGAACTTGGAACATAAATGCTCAAGTATTGTACTACAAAAAGTGTGATTTCTTTTAACACATGTGTGTTTTCTAAAAAAAATACTTGCTGGAGTCAAAGGATATTTTACTCCAAACCAGAAGAAATGCAGTCGCTACTCATTCACACAGTTGTTATATCAACTAACATATTCTCAAAAACTATCACGCATAATAATTTTACCTGAAATTCTATCCACTTGGAATACAACGAAATCAATTTGCACTTACAGTGCACTTTTCATTCTATTGAGCTATTGAAGCTTTACGAATCTACGTGACAGACTACCGAATGCTTGAAAGTAATTTGATGTAAAATCGCAACCGTCACTGATACCATAATACTATTAATGGGATAAAAAATAAAGGATATGAACGTGTTAGCATATATCAATTATTAACGCTTGTCATTTCAAAAGACATTTGATTCCATTCTCGCAGAAACTTCTTGCCTAATAAATTAAATTAAAATAAAGTTCTTTTCTGACTTATTTTTCTGTCAAGCATCTAACCACTCTCTTATCGAGCAGCAAATAAAAGACATATATGTTAAGGAAGACGCTCGTTTAGGAGGTTCTAGTGTATTACATTGGCCTATACAACAGAGAAAAGGGTGAAGAAAGAGTGGTTTAAATAAGGGTTCTAACAAGAAAATCTCAAAACCAACGGCAACTAAAGATAGTCGCGGATCACAGCGAAGGACATTATTACAGATAGCAAAGCACATTACCTAAGAGTAGAAGAAAAGCATCACACGTGAACCTCTTTTAGGTTGTCACGAGACTTGCGTGAAATATCCGGATAAAAATTTAATCGTACGGAAAATGACGCGAAAGTGTCACTGGCAGAAAATATTCATTGTCTTTATGAGAAACTGCACCAACGAACAAGTTAATCCTACCGCTTGAGTTTACAAACATGATCAAATTTAATAACTCAATCGGGAATAGCACTTGCACATATTACAGTATAGGTTGTGACAAGGAGTAAGATAACAAACACGAGTATTAACCTACTTAATAGTAAACTAACTTTACATATACTACAATTATTGCTAAAAGTGAATCATCAACCATAAAAAAAGTATACTCATCCCCGATGCAAAAAAACATGTCATTTAGAACTTTCACAATCAAACAAGATGAGCAAAGTTTGCGCGATCACTCAATAAAGATAATTCATAGAGTCACGTACAGATAACAGAGGGTTTGAAACAACATTTGAGCACGTAAATCAGTCTCGGCGCAGACCGGGTTTAGAACAATTCTAGAGCCCAAGGCTGCACCTTGACCAGAACTTCACCTCCCAACAATTAAGTCGACTTTCAGATCATTTATAGCAAAAAAAAATTTAACTCAGGCTAAACTTCAGCTCACAAATTTGAAGTCCTTCCGAACCTTGGGAAGATGATTGTAGGATATAAATTTCTACTTATAGGTTACAGAGAAGACATTGGTCCCCTTTACTTAAAAAAAAACGTCGTAATGTGTGTCAAAAATGTTTGAATTAAGCTTTACTTATGGTACGTCATAAAAATGAAGGAAACGCTTGAATGAAATCGAAGGATGGGGATTCAGACTTTCGAGCAGTACAAATTTTCAAGTAATAATTACTTCATATTCTTTGGCTTGTTAATACGATAAACGCATCCAAAGTATTACATTTCTATTCCCTTAATGCTCTACAGTTAATTTGCAAGCTCTTATAACTTGTCTTTTTGAAAATGCTCAAATTATTTAGAATATATCCTACACACACATATTCGTAAATATATATGAAAATAAAACTGGGCAAGTAAAAGCGATCCATCAAACGTGAAATGCCTTGAAAGACAAAATTAGGATTCGTAAATGACAATTTAGCAATAACTGTAGGTACTCTCACAATAATTTTAAATCCATGAATTCTCCAGAAATAGGAGAACTAATTTACTTAGCAACGAGAAAAACACTGAAAAAATCAAGTTCTACGCACTTGTCCTATGAATGAACAAACTTAGAAACTTAAAAATTGGCCTAAATTAACCGAAAACTCTTCATACGTTAAATCAATAAGCTATCAGGAGGAAGGTCATTCCATCCATTGGCATGTAACAATAAAATTTCCTGTTAAAAGTTTAGGCTTAGTTCTTGAAAACACTTTCCAAGCCCCCAGAAATACTTGAAATCGCTACAAATCACGCTGGGAGATATACCCAACGCTTCAGGTATTTTGTTTATGGCAAACACTAGTTTTATTCGTAGAATCGCACTTCATGTAAAGAACGGGGCTGGAACCTTCTTATTTCATTGAAGAAATAATACTTCTCTATTGTTTCTGTTTTCCCAACAAAACATGTTGAATGCCCAGTATTAAAAAAATACAAGAGAACTCACATTTCTCCGAGTTACTGAGGGCGAAATTATTGTACAAATATTTTTTTTCAGGGAATTTTCCCCTGGCAATTGAAACATTGTACAATCACCCATTAAAAGAGTATTTCTACGGCTTAACGAATATATTCAATTTTAGCGAATTATCACCACTAAAGCGTTGGTGTTCAACTCTCAGGACAGGAGTACGCAGTTTGTATCTAACCTAGAAGCAAAGTGAGGCAGCTTCCGAGTCTCGGAAAACGAGTAAAAATGCTTTTTTCAGCATGCTACTTCAGAAAAACTACCCGAGACGCTATCAAATGGTTGCACGAGTTAAATAGCTCTAAAAATATCTTTCACACACTACAGTTAGCTGATAAAGCATGACAAGCGTATTATTCTAAAATTCTCAACTATAACCTAACCTAAGACAATGAAAGGTTGCTTAAAAAAATTGAGTATAACTCAGAAAAGTGTGAAACGTCTATCAATCAACTCTTCGATCAAATAAATACAAATACGACTACAAGGGCACTAAGAGCAACTGGTATTTTAGCGGGTTCAAAACGCAGTACATCGACAGACAGAACAATTTGCGCAGTGCAGGTTTAATTCTTCGTGTCGGCTAAACTATCTATTTGTGAGTTTAAGCAGTAGAAGCAGAATCTTGGGATTTAATTCAGGCATAAGGAAACACCGAAAAACAAATCTTTTTGAAAGCAATAATCTCTTGAATCATCAACTCTCCGCGAAGGGGAATACGCCTGTGTATCTCGTCTCTAGCGAAAATACCTAAGCTAATCTAACTTTAAAATTTAATTCGCTACTTGACTAGAGCCGCCATTGCAGGGATTCCTTTTTTTACAAAGCACACAGGAACACTGATACTTTTTGTACAAATGTTACTCCAACCACAATACGGAGTCGCAGTGTTGCGTAGTGCCAGCAGCCCTTCTATCAAGCAGAGTAAGGGGACAGAAGATCCATCATGCGAGTTATGGTGTCGCGCAAACACTGAACATGGTCGGTAACAAGATTGCTACAAATAACTCAAATGAGCGGGTAATACAGGGCTAGATTCTCCCATTACACACTAATGGTGAACTACAGATTGAATGATGGCAAAAACACATTGAACATTCACTCCTTGGTGTCTATTCCGCAACCAAAAAGTTAGGAAAGCATTACGAACACGATTCCAAGTTTTTGTGCTCCAATAGCGGTTATTTTCTCTAAACACACATGAATTAATACCTTGGAATACAGACTACACTCTAATCGTTCTTTTTTCACTTATTTCTTAGTGACGTTATTCTGCATATTAACATTGATTTTTTTCGAACAGAAAACGCATAAATGAAACTAAAAGGACATATACGCCGCGTGTTTCCTTATATTTCAACACGTTCACCAACATACCAACCACTACTTTTCAAAAATACTTAACAAGCACTTCCAAGTTTACCTTAGCCATTTCCCGCGAGCCAACTCAACAAAATTGCTGCAGCGTTCATTACGGCGTCCTACATTACATGAGTTAAGTTAGTTTAAGCCTCCTAAGCACAACCAAGGTGTTCCAAAAGGAGGAAGAATGAAGGCACTATTTAGTACGGAGTTTAAGGATTAGATTAGTCGTTAGTTTTAGCCTCCCTACCCGCAGCAACAAATGAGATCCAAAAAGAGGAAGGAAGAAGGCACCATTTAGTATGGAGTAAAGGGAACGCGGAATCTATGCAGAAAGGGTATAGAAACAGTAAGATGAGAAAAAAATTCATGAAACAAGATCAAAGTTGAAGAAGAAAGTAGTAGGTGCTGAAAAAAAAAGGACAGCAGTGAACCGAAAAAGATGGTCCGTAACAAAACAAAAACCTATTCTATTCATTTTAACATAAAGATAGCCTACCCAACCTTTAGCTCGGGCCCTTACATTGTCCCTCTGGGAGCGCTAATTCCCTTAGATACAACAGTTGTATCCCCCTAAGGGGCGGAGTTTAAAGAATAGGGTATTTATACACACGGCGTTCCATACAAGATCCCTTGCGCATAGAAACAGCACGCGTAACTTGAAAAAGTACTGTACCTAGCTTATGAAACAAGATTAAGGTCGAAGAAGAAAATCACGAAACAAGAGTGAAAAAAAAAACTATTTAAACAGAAGTAAGACGCATCCAACTTATAGCATGGGACCTCACATTTTCCATCTGGGAGCGCTAATTCCTACAGATACAACAGCTGTATCCCTCCGACGGAGCAAAGTCTCGCAATGTGCTAAGCTCTAGGTCTGCTATCTCCTGGCCATGAATGCACTGACAGACACTCATCCTGCAGCTGTCATTCTTCTCGTGTTTAAACACGTGAAAAGGACACAGAAGCAATGAACATGAAAAAAAAGAGATGAGCAAAGATGCTCATGATGAAAAGTAGCTAAAAGGTTAAAGCTACATAGCGCTCGAAACCAATAAGATCTGTTTATCACTTAAAAGCTCTATCAAGTTTTCTTCCTGTTCGTCCCAAAGAACTGAAGGAAACTTTATCCTAAATAGCATTACTTCCAGCTTAAAGTAAGAGACAATAGTTTGACACATAGGATAGTGTATCGGATAAATGGTGATAGCTTAGTATTTGC
>JACJUY010000622.1:0-13881 GCA_014220935.1 Platorchestia sp. MABIK | reverse complement strand
GGAAGTAACTCAGGAGTCCCCAAGGTCTTTGATGAGGCAAGCCACTAAAGTTTGGTCAAATACAATCATTTCAAGAAAAATTTAGAAAGATCATTTTCAGTGTATTGGGCGGCGTTGACGGGAGGAGTTAAGAGGTCGATGAGTGTACCCACAGAAACAGTCTAACGTTTCATTGAATGAATTAATATTCTGAACAAATTTGAATTACTTTTTTCCAATAATTCCACTTTAGTCCACGTCACTCTTAATTAAGATGTGAGTCGCCAGCATAAAAGACTTGCACATAATTGGTAATGAAATAATGAGTCATTTTTATAATATTGATATTAAATTATAGGAAAAAGAGGAGGAAAAGTGTCATTACATTAGAGTAAATTCAGGCACTCATGCTAACGTCTCACCTGGAAAAATATTGCAAATAGCAGAGGCAAAGCACTCAAGATTGTGAGCCCGCCTAACTTGGAAAATCTGGAAAGAAAGAAGAAAAAGGAAAATGAAATATATATTTCTTAACACATTACTCAACAAGAAACAAAATTAGGAACACAGAAACATGTTTCTTTCATAAAAAATTGGTAAAGCAATAACATGTTTCTGGAATTAGGTAATAAATGTTTTCCATGATATTTAAATTACTGGAGAAGGTAGATGTTAAAATTGAAAAATTTCAGCTCGAAATGAGAAGGCTAGAACCAACATCATGGACACGAATATAGCTGTCAGGAAAATACAGAGCGTGGCCAGTGCAAGCAAAGATCCCGTGTGATGAGCATCACGCGCGCAAGTGGCAGCACCGCTGCTGGTATGTGGCGTTCCATTTGCCACACAAATACCACAGGAGAACATTGATTCACACATAAGAACAAGGATTTGAAGTTATGTTTGCAGATTTCTGCTTCATAAAGGTGGTACTCAAATACGAATAAATAATGATAAAATTTTAAGTGAACAAACCAAATAATTAGCTGGGTTAGATTTCAATTAACACTGGCTGCAATTGGTTAAACAGAAGTTCAATATTCAACTGAAACCTAATATTAATTGTGGTGAGCTATTTAAAAAATAGAAAATATTAACTGGGTCATGCTTTCATTTAACTTTGATTAAGTATTTATTAAAATTGAGTTTGTGACTACTGGTCGGGTAGCAGCATTATGAAAATCACTTCCATGGGCACTGATGGTGCACGTTGCAGTCAAAGTGTTAGAGGCAACTTAAAAATATTATCAAAAAATCTAAAATTAGGAACACAAGCTTTTCGGAGTAAACTTCAACAGTATAATTATGAAAAAAATAATTTCATCAAACTACTAAATGAAATAAAATCAGTTGCTCATAATAAGGGAACTAGGCAGCCACTGCAACATTTCCAGGGTACAGCAATAGCAGGTCAAGTTGGTGGCCAAAATCTGGCAAGTTTTGCTAATGGTGTAATGATCCATCATTCTCTCAAATCTACAGCAGAATCAGAAGACAACTACCATTAAAATAGAGCTCATCCTAATACAGAGAAAATGAACCAATTTACGATGGTAGGAATAATTGAGTGTTGAAGTAGTATCATCCAGTATCTGTTCAGCAACAAATGAAGGCAGGCGATGCTTTCAAGAATGTGACGTCGAGGAAGATAGCTCCATCATGGACGCAATACATGGAAGGACCCTCGATACCCATATGGAAATATTGAAATTTTGCCAATTAAACCAAGATGGAGACAATGCACTTTGTCTTGTTGTCTAAAATGAGACTACAACCATGAAAAGAAAATAACAAATCAGCATTAAAAGACGTAGAACTAGCAATAAAAAAGAATGCAAAAAAACGCACCTACCAAACGGAGTTAAGGGGACAGGAAATCTATGTTCAAAAAAACAGAAAAATAGATGGTACTTGATATGTAAACAATATTTTACTTCAATAAATTGATGGTCAACTCAAATTTCTGCATAGAAACTCCCATTTTCCTTCTGGGAGCACTAATTCTCAGATATAATAGTTGTATCTCCCTGAGGGGCTCATGTTAGCAAAAAACACAAGTTTAATGAATATGTATTATTTAGGAGACATGGAATCTTGTCAATAGCATAATCACAGACACTAATACAGGGTGTCTACTGATATTTCATTTCCAAATTTTACTTCTTTTTACTACCTTCAACACCAAAAAATTACTACTTATTTTTACGCAATGAATGTTGTCCAAATGTCCAGATGTAAGTAATTGTCCTATAATGAGTCAATAATATATGCAATACCATAGATTAATAAAAGCTCCAAGTTTCTTAATACTTAAAATACTTTATACTAAATAGAGCAACCAAAGCATTATTGCAAAAAAAGTTACCTAAATTCCTAAGGTACCCGTCCTAAATAGACTCCAACGAATGTTTGGCAAAGACCTTGTCTTGACATCTTTTAACTACGAGGACAACAGATCATCATATGGAAAAAATAAACTGACTGGAAACTAGTAGACACCAGGAGATTGTCAGATCCATTTACAGCAGGGTACAATATCAGGGACTTTTATGATGCCCAAACACTGTGGCACTTCGGAAATTTGAGTTTTTGAACTATTTCTATCATACCTCAAAATCTAAATCAGCACCCTAATTGCGATCAATAGTGATAAAAAATAGGTTATTAACATGTTATATTATGGAACAAATCACCAAAATTTTATGTAGCTTTGCTATGTATAGTAGAAGAATGAACTTTGATTAGATGGAGCATCACCATGCCCCTGTGATGACATCCTGGAGGTAACTGAATCGCTACGACTGCCAAAAGAAATTTCAAAGGAACTTAACTCTCGTTCAAATGATTACATATTGTATTAAAAGATAATTTTATAGCACAATTCTTTCAGTATTTAAACATAAATTAACGTCATTGGAAAGGGAAAACTTTCCGCTTCATGAAGAGGTAATTTTTTCAGAAAAAAAAAACATTTGTAGTTACTGTAAATAGTTGCTTCCCCACATCAAAATTGTCAGAATAAACTCGAGTCTTTTCAAAGGAAGAAAATACTGCTCACAATCAAGCTCAGGTCCAAAAAAAAAACACTTTCTGGATATAAATGAACTGCGGAGAAGTTCCTTTGACGTCATTGCAATGTTTCCATCCTGCCGCAATAACTTGGAGTGTAAGAATATTCATCTTTGAATAAGAATTGGAAGATTACATCAAGTTTATAATAATAAAGATTTTACCAGCCAAATATATGACTTTGAATTAAACATTATTCATTAGGAGGAATATGTTTGATTCAGGACTTACTCATCTGAAATTGCAGCAGGAGTCTCAAAAAGGTTATTGAGAATAACTTTATTTCTGTTCTTATGTTTGTAAATAAAATACTCTAATTTTTGAGTATCAAGTGCACAAAATGAACAATTATGCCAACCATGCTATATAACCTACGGGCAACTGCATCCACTAAAGATGAAATCCAGTAAAATGTAATAGTTTTTTAGTGATAAGTTTGACTTCCTATTAGAAAATTTTGGCTAATTTTTTATTCATAAAATTTAAAAGAATATGTTTACAAGATGTTTCACATTAAAAGAATTGAAACTCACAATAAAACATAAATTATTTTACTTGACAAACATATTTCAATCAAAGCCACTTGATACACTTTCACGAGAAAATATGTAGCTAGGCTATTTCATTTTCCCCAAGATTGTTTATGTGCAGATTTGATACATAAGAATACAAGATGTCAAATGTTAATCTCATAGTCATAAATGCACAATTCTTAAATCTTTATTCTATTTTCAATATTAATCCCTGATATCACAAGTTCCTAAGCTTGTATTTCAATGTAAGTGCGTATGTTCATTTCATATTTTAAAAACAATGATGGATTTGCATAATCTTTATTGGAAACAAACTGCTCCGAATGTATTTTCAAATTTTTTTTCTACCTTTAATATTCATAATTTACGAAAATAGAAGTGTCGACTTACAACTAAGAGCCTGTAAATAAGATTTCTTTTTGCCCATTTTTGGTTTTTAAAATTGGAAATAACCTTTTTTCAAATGACGCATTCCAATTTCATTTAGTATACACATGAACAAATGAAAATTTACATTTAAAACAAAATATACTTTTTAACAGGCACTACACGTTCGTCCAACTAATTCACGTCCAAAGGCTTTTATGACATTACAGGTATAATTGAAGATTTTTGTCACAATTAACGTAATTGAAGAGTCCATCAAAACTAATAGTAATGGATGTTTGAATAGTTTGACAGAGCACGTAGATATTTTAATTGGTGGAAAATATCAAATAGCATATCTTTCTGAATAATCATGTTCAGGTAATAAGCATGTAATAACTGTAAATGCCATGCAGGATGCACCACCTTTTCAATTTACCCTTCTAGATCTTTTGTGCACACAAAAAATTAATATATCTATTATAATGATACCTTCACTGAGGTTATAACATTTCTTTCTATGATCTGTAATGGCAGAAAAAATATTTTAGTTACTCGGTGATAGCAAAAATGGATTTCTCTATTCTACTTATGAAAGTTGCGTGTATGCAAAATGTTTACAAGCATATTAAACTCTGGAGAAGGATATTTAAATGCCCTATATATGATGAAGGATAAGTTTGTTCTTCGAAGGTGGCGCAATTGGGTATTTCCCGAGAAAATCAATATAATGCAAGAATGTTGAATATTACAGAGAGAAGAAGCCTCTTAAGGTTGTGGTTTAAGAAACTCAAGTTGTAAGCTGAATTTATTTTTGAAAATATTACAATCCTTGATTATTTACTGATTAGCCTAAAAATTTTTAAATATGGCAATGAAAGAATTTAAAATTAAAACATTTAAATAGCTCAAATGAACTTTCCATCATAAAACAACTTGATAACTTTCAGATCAAACTGAATGAAAAAAAAAGTGAACTATTTTAACTGTCATTAACAAAAATTTTAAACTTTTTTATTTTGTGTCCTCCAATCCTAAAATTACATCCCGCTTTACAGGAATATTTCCCATAAACTTATGCAAATTTCTGATTATGGGAGAAACAAATTTGAAAAATCTTTATACTCTACATACATAGGTAACATTACTTTATATTTTTAGAGAATTATTCCACTTCACAATTTTTTTACTACCCTGAGGCAAATTTTACTACTTTTTATTACTTTTTTACTACTTTTCAAATTTCACTACTTTTTACTACTTTACTACCTAGTAGACACCCTGTAATAGTTTCCTTTGCCGTGTTGTAAACTTAGAAAAAAAGCATTAGCTACCAAATCGTGAAATACAAAAATAAATTCATTGATCCTTGGGAAATAAAAAAATGAACAAATTAATTATGATGAAGTGTACCACAATTTTCCCCTAGACATGAACTCTAATATGAGCAAACGCACAAATAAAAATTAAAAGGACATAGAGCAACAAAAACAGTCAGTGCTTTCAACCACAACTGTTACAAAAAAAGATAGCAGTAGCTCCAGGTAACAAGAAGTTAGACCAACTTTACTCAGGGATCGCACGGTTGCGTTAAACCATCAATTGGAGAAGCAAACCAAAGTCAACACAGACTACAGACTCATGCATTTAACATGAATGAGTTGCTGAGGAAAACCTGTACGGTAGTAGAATTAATAAAATCAAAATTGGTTAAGCAGTTTGAAGCCGTAGTTTGACTTATAGGTTACGTAACAGTCAGGATTTTAGTTCGAATAAGCTTTTATGTTGTCGCCATGTCATGACTTTGGTACATAACAGCTAAATGCAATCCGCCAAACGAAGGTGAGCTATGGAATGTAGCACGCCGTATGCCGGGCTTGGCAAGTATCGATCGCCGAACTCAAACTAAACACCGGAGATCCTAAATTCCACAAGTCTGGCACTACAGCAACGGACCAACAGACGACCAAGTGCCGACCCTTACGACACCTGGGAAGGAACAACAGCAGCCCCACGACTACGTAGCCAGTGTAATCTCGTGTTAACGGTAGGATTCAATCTTTCTGGTACGAGACTGTCTCGCAAGGGTCTTCGGGAGGTACCATTTCTTTGACTTATAAGATTTGAACTCAGTCGGCATCCTGAGTTATTCTCCGCAATATTCTTGTGTTGTTAATTAAACTACGTCCGACGTATTAAATTTAACGTGAATCCGAGACCCTTTATCATCATTGCCACCACTGCCGCATCCTTGAAGTTGAGTGCCATAATTACCTTTTTGTCCTATAATTGATTGCTAGTCCCCGCCCTTTCATGTCATGTGTGTATCATCATACATTGATCATTAAATATGCTGGCCATGTAAAATTGTGTTTTACATCCAAACTTGCTGAAGAATTGACAATTTAAAGTAAAGTTGACATTGAAAACAACTAAAATGTCTGAATACATAACAACGATAGCAGCGATGAAGAATTTCCCCATATTTAATTCGGATAAAAAAGGACGTACACAACACCATTGGAGCTAAGCATATTACCTTACATTTAAACAACTACCCTGACTATGGTTAGATCCGATGTATACAGGCGACCTTCCTTCAGTGTAGCTCAACTGTGAGATTCCTAGAGTACAGCATTCTCGGGACACAGAATTCCAAAGGTGCCAAATTAACTTCTCATGTGCGGATTTGTCAGAAAACGCCACATGCTCGTGGTTCGAGAATACCAATTCATTGTTTGAGTAAAAATTTCACACAAACAACTTTCAGTATACATTCACATCAATAATCATCCTGCACAGGTGATCAATACATTTCCATTCAAGATTTAAGTACTCAAATATTAGTATTGTCACCAAAAGTTAATCTTCTATCAAAAACTTTCAATTGCAAATATGCCTAATGCTTAACAGATGTTGAATAAAACTATAAATGCACACTAAATGTCATTCAACTAATTGCGCCAGAGTTTTACTAACAACACACCCTTGACTAAAGGAAAGTAAATGTTGCAGAAATTAGTTCATGAGGAAGGGCTAAATTCAGGCAAGTTGAGGCATAGTCTCCTGTTCATACCCATCAGCAATGAAGATGAAGTCGTTAGTCGTGCAATTTCTATGTAGCACATAGTGCAAAATGGGAAAACTTGTTTTGTACAGAATTAGTGAAGCGTTCAACTTATCTCCCTACACAGTAGAAGGGCCACCTGTACTTCAGACGAGTAATCCGCATCATTGCACGTTTAAAATTGTCGACCCTGCTTATTGCGCTATTGAACAATGCTCATTTGCTCTGTGAATTTAATTATTCTTCAACATTACCAGTGTCTCTGAGAGATCTCTATATAACACATCATAATTTTTTCCAAATCATTAATGTTTATGATCTTTTGGTGTAAAAACCTACTTAATACCTGTTCTAGACTAATTGAATATCAATAAACATTTTTCAGAAACAAATCTTATTCATACATGCTTCGATGCTTTTCCAAGTGCAGGAAAGACTCCCTACAAAGATGGATACCCCTACAGAGAGGGAGACTCCTACAGAGAGTGAGAGTGCTAAGAATTTACATCAAAATTTAGAAACATTGCACACAATGAATAGAAATCTTCAAGCGCATGAGGGCTAAAGGAAATATTTCATTTCATTGGCAGAAAGAATACCCAGCACATTGTATCAAATTTATCAAGGTGGTACAATTTACAATACAATGTAAGACACTAAAAAATATTATTGATGAATAATTGTGGGTAAAATTCACTATCATGAGAGTACAAAGTAAGAGGATTGGAAAGAGAAAAGACTCGACGTGCAAATTATGAACTACCAAGTTCTCATAATTATAACCACATGCAAGGTAGATGTACATTTCACAGCACAAAGTTTATTACAGAACCTAATGCTGGAAACTTGACCTAGAGATTGCACCCTCAACTCCTATTCAATTACCTAATTTTTAATTCTTCAATGAATGTATTTTAATTAGCAGCACTGTATAATGAAACACTAATTACTTCCCGCATGTGACAGATTAGATGTTAGTTCAAGCCTCCCTAACCGCAAAAAACATTACGGAGAGAGGAACGAGCCACCATTTAGTACGGAGATAAGGGAATGCGGAATCTATGCGAAAGTGGCATAGAAACAGGAAGTTAAGAAAGAAGTTTATGAAACAAAATAAAAGTTGAAAAAGAAAGTAGTAGGTGATGAAAAAAAGGACAGCAGTGAACCAAACAAAGGGAGCCTTAACATAACAAAAAAACCTTTTATTTCCACAAAAAGAAGGCCTGCCTAACTCTCAACTTGGGCCCTGACACATTTTCCCCTGGGAGAGCTAATTCTCATGGATACAACAGTTGTATCCCCCTGAGGGGTCACGCATGTGAGAAATGGAGAAGTAAAATAATTACTTTTCTTTGCAGAACAGTCAGATTTTGACAGATGTGTAAAACAGTGTAAAAGGATGACACTTGACATGATTCTTCAACACATTGTGAGTGGGCATGTGACTGATGGTCGTAATTTTCTAGAATTCCATTGAGGGTTTCTCTTTTAATATTTATTGAGGGTTTCTTCTTTAATCTTTCTCAAGCCATTAGTAAGTGTTAGAATTTTCACTGGTCAGCATGACATGCTTCTCACTTTCAAAATGTAGTTTCTGGTATTTCTTGAAGTACTTATTACTCATAACCATTAATAGTCCTGATCTGCTCACAGATCCTTTACTATTTTAAAGATTTGAATAATGGTCTTACCTTTGTAAAAAGAAAGTTGCATTACATTCCCATTGGGTGATCAGAACAGCTAAACAAAACTTTTATAAGAAAACAGATGTTCACTTTGCTTAAATCGCAAATTTACTAAAAATTTAAAAACAAAGAAAATGCTAATAAAATTAGCCATTTAATTCGCTTCAAAATTTTGAGTTTTAAGAATAATATTTATATATAAAATTTCAATACACACAATGCCATAAGAACCTGAACTATGAATTAATATAAGTTGTTTTCAAGAAAGGAAAGAAAGAATGTTTTATTCCAATCAAACCTGATACATATCATCTTATAGATTAATTTTTCAAATGTCTTATAACTAACTCCAGGACGCAATGACGGTTATCCTCCCTGTAAAGCCCGTACCCATTTCTGACACCTGTTTAGAGCGGGGAATTATGGTTGAGTTCTCCCCTTTCCCAACGGGAAGAATCGCCCGGCGCACTAACGGGATTCGAACTATGAGGGGCGTGCGCTCTTAACCACTCCACCACGGTGACCACCAAAACAGCTTTATAACTATAAAATTGTCTGAACTTAGTTTTTACACCCCGCAATTTGTTACTAGTCTGATGTATCAGCAATTTAGGAGAGATCTCTGGGCTAGAATGATTTATTGATGGGCTGTTCACCAATAGTTAGTCCTTCCTGATCATGCCCGAGTGACTACACACAGAAATAAGATTTTGAAATGGACACAATTGAGATGACCTAATAAAATGCAGCGCATGAAAAAAATTTCAAATGAAAATATCTAAAAACGCCTAGAGCAAACTGTTTACAAATTAGTACAGTTATACGCATCACTGAATCAAGTTAACTCAATGTTGTTATGTACCCTATTTCCCTTAGGGCAAACTTTCATAGATGTAAGTAATTTTCAATAAATAAAAAATTTATCTGCAAGAACAAGAGATCGGTTAACTATAAACTCAGGGATAGGTGTGATAGCAGAGGCAGCCACCATCACTCATTCATATATCTTATCCCCTAATGCCTTCAAAACTCCTGAAATATGCCAGGAAATAAGACGATATTATAATACAGTACCTATGGTAGGATGTGAAGGACCAGGTGAGAGAGACGAGAGATATGAGCACAGAGAAGACCTGTTTGCCAAGTCTCGTTTCTTGTCCATCTGAAGAGAGTGTAAGTATCGCCCCAAGCGTTACTTCTCGAACCTATAGAAGACACAAATCTTTTTAGGGCACTAAAAATCATTTGCACAAATGAAACACAGGACACTGGCAGAGATAAACAAATGCCATAAAAACTATACCCCGGTTATGTGGCCCATTTGTAAAGCTTGTTTTTAAAAAGAAATTGAAGTACCAAACATTGCCTTACGAAGAAATACTTTAGCACTAGATGAAGGTGTTCATGCTTTAAAAATCATTTGAAATTTTGAAAGAAAAAAAATTTAGTGTGAATAATGATTGCCCATTTAAAAAAAAAAAAAAGAATGAAACAAAATTTTTTGCCTCAAGCAGAAACCTCGATTGAAACATCATAAGTATTGAAGTTTGGAAAAATTTCTCACTTAGAAATTACCAAATCATTAGGTTAGATACAACATATGAACTAGAATAGCTAGATTAGCAAGATTATGTGTTGGTCTAAAAAAAGAGCATTTTGAAGAGAGGAAGGCTTCATTTAGTATGGAGATAAGAGAATGCAGAATCTTTGCAGAAGGGGCATAGATATAGAAAGTTGAGAAAGAAGTTCATGAAACAAAATAAAAGTTTTAGAAGAAAGTACTAGGTGCTGGAAAACAAGACAGCAGTGAACCAAAAAAGGTGATCCTTAACATAACAAAAAAAAAAAACATTTTATTTCAACAAAAAGAAGGCCTACCTTACTCTCAGCTTGAACCCTCACACATTTTCTCCCTGGGAGTGATAATTCTTATAGATACAATAGTTGTATTCCCCTAAGAGGTCCTGTTTCTCTCTTTATATTTTTGCTAGTCTAGATGATTTTCAAACATTCAACACGTTCACTGCATTTCCGCGGCTGTTAACGGTTGGTTTGGTTAGGTTGTAAATAGCAGAATAGAGAATTCGATTTTCCAGCCTGAATAAATTTTAATTCTTCCTAATGAGCATGAAAAATACAATTGCAAAATTGCATTTCACCTCATATGATAACTATTATAAAAAATGTCGCCAAACAGATTAAATATCATACATTTATACCAGAACGTGATGGGGCAATTTACCTGTTGGTAAACATGTGGCCCAATACGCAGGGAACGTGTTGAGCAAAAACTTTTACAAAAATCTGTCGGCTGCTTCACTGGGTATTTTAAGGCTTCAACTTATTTTAAGCATGTCAAATAATTTATGACATATGAAGAAATCAAGAGTAGACTAATAAGAATGTGTTGCTTAACAAATCTGTGTAGTTGTTTCAAACACTTGCTCTGAAGGAAATCAATACTTTATGTAGTAGTAAAATGAAACTATCAGCTAAGTAAGACAATAGATGCAATGGCATTCAAGAGCTACCTAAAATATTTACCAAATTACTCAAACAAGCTGATGATGAAGTTGCTCAAATGAATGTATATGTTTAATTTGCATGTATGATGCAATGTTACCTGGTAGTCAGGGCTAATCAGATTTGCACAATAAAAAACAAATTTCTGCAAAATTCAACATAACAGTTACAAATTGGTTCCCCAATGCCATCTTACCTTAATTTGGTAATACAGTCATGCCTCACATTACAAAAGACCAACTAACGAATAATCCAAGTTGCGAAACGCGAAATCTCAAAACTCAAATCAGCACGCTTGACTCCACAGTTGCCTGAATCCCCCGAAACAGAAATGCACTTGTAGCAGCCTGTATTTTGTTTTGAAATTGGCGCAATAAAGTAAATGGTAAATGAATTGCACGTCTTATTCATTTTAATGGTTCAACAAATAATTATATTTTCCTTTTAACACATATTTCATACATAATTGATTATGCTTTTATAATTTTTAAAGGGTTAAGGGAGCAGTATTGGAGGCCTTGGAATGAATCAGGCCTTTTTACATGTAAAATGCAACTCTACTTAAGAAAAAATCATGTCACAAAACCACGTTTGGAAGGAATTAATTTTGTAAGCTGAGGTATGACTGTACAACCTTATCTAATATTAATGCTAATATACAGAATATTAGTTGTGTGAACATATTTCTCACCTTGACAAGGTCGGTGTAGTGGGTGCCAACAATGTAAAGTTGCAGTATTAACTGGAAGGCAGACTCCAATGTAGCTTCCATGACATTGGTGATCGCAACTCTCATTTGAGCTACATGTTTCAAATCGTAATACTTTCTAATTTTCTGGTCCCTGGTGTGGTGGCGGTACGTTTTGGTAGTGCCTGTGGCATTACTTTCAGACCTATTCCCAGTGGTTGTGTTGTGCTGAGCTGGGAAATTGTTGTACGACTTGCTGCCATCCACTTGCTTTGCACGTAAAATATTTAAAATCAATCAGCTAATTTTATACATGAAATATTCTATTGTGCCAGAAAAACAAAAATATTGGAAATAATTAGGCTGAAAAATTCAATTTCAATCCAGTTTTCACAAGTACCTAGCATCACAATTAGGCATTTCTTGTAGCACCCTAAAATGTGTGATCAAGTCCAAATACTAAAATTAGAAACAAAATAGTAAACCATACATGAACAAAGACTGAGAACAACAATAACATAGGCAAAAGTTCTGAAGTACAAAAAAAGGGAAATGAATGAAATTAATGTACATGGACAGCCTTGCAATTAATGAAAGAGCACCAACACGACCTTTACTATGAAATCATAGAAGTTGTATGGGGCATTCTGAAGAAAAAATTGATGAAATAGACAAAGCATCACATTGAAGACAGCAAAGAGTTAGCTAGACAGAACTCTGATCTAGAGAAGAAATGAAAAGAAAAAAATATATATTCCATTAGGCTTACAATACTCTAAATGATACTCCAAAACAAGCTCTCAACATTGTGTGTTAATTTGGCAGTGACTTTGTTCAGAAACAACCAATTAGCCCTAATTCCTCAAATCACTAACAAAGACAAGACATACCAGTCACCTCTCTCTTCACCTATCAGGTACACCTAAAGAACTTTTCATATTCCCCCAAAAACTACTAAATCTAAAAGCTGGCTAAAAAATAACCTCCCACCAGTGTTCACTTATGAAGGGGAATTTGAAAAAAGGTTCCAATTCTCAGAAAACGAATACTAATACTGAACATAACCAATTCTTTATAAAAATTTAGTGTAAAAGAAATGAGCCATTTCAAGCTCTTCACTAAAAATGAAGACACGAATGATTGTAAGAACTTCTTCATTACCAAAGCCTCTATTGCTCATAATGACCTCATTTCATCTGTCAAAAGGCTTACAAATGCTACACTTATCAAAAAATCAAATTTTTTTTGCAAAAAAATGAATCACACTCATTTTCAGTATCTTTGATTCCAGACAGCAACTATTCAAATGGTTTGCATTCTTTAAAAAAAAATCAAAATCAAACATGAAGGTCAGGAGAATGCTGGTCAAGCTGAACATGGAGATGCATCAAATTTGATTAGATTGCAAGGTAGGTGAAGCCTCTCTGATCACAAAAAAGATACTTTCATAGTAAGAAGGAGGAAAGCTATTTAGTGTGAAATGAAGTGAGCAGAGAAGCAATATAGAAAGAAGAAAAGTGAAATAGAAAGTGACTGAAAGAAATTTATGAAACAAAATAAATTGTGGAAGAAGAAAGAAATGCTGAAAAAATACAGCTGTATTAAATTATTAGTAACCAAGCAACAACTTGCTTTATTTCAACAAAAGGAAAAGGAACCTGAAAATCAACTTGGGACCTCACATCTTCACCCCTGTCCACTAGAGAGGGCTAATTTAGTAATATACAATTGTTGCATTCTCTTGAGGTTTAGAAGCAGCACCATGTTTCCACCATACACTCAACAAGATATTTGAATGAGAGTTCTCGAGTGCTGCACTGGTTTTTCTCCTCAACTGATTCAAGGGTGGCATCACTTTATTTGAGTCAAGGATTATCATTTTATTAGTTTAAGATTCTTTGGCCACAACAGAAGCAATCCAGGGAGCAAAAAGAAGAGACTATTTGGTATGGACTGTTGAAAACAGGAAAT
>JACJUY010000621.1:124744-211051 GCA_014220935.1 Platorchestia sp. MABIK | reverse complement strand
GTGCTGAGAGAAAACTGGTGGGTGCTGAGAGAAAACTGGTGGGTGCTGAGAGAAAACTGGTGGGTGCTGAAAGAAAACTGGTGGGTGCTGAAAGAAAACTGGTGGGTGCTGAAAGAAAACTGGTGGGTGCTGAGAGAAAACGGGTGGGTGCTGCAAGAGAATTTCTGGTTGCTGAAAGAGAATTTCTGGTTGCTGAAAGAGAATTTCTGGTTGCTGAAAGAGAATTTCTGGTTGCTGAAAGAGAATTGCTGGTTGCTGAAAGAGAATTGCTGGGTGCTGAAAGAGAATTACTGGGTGCTGGAAGAGAATTGCTGGGTGCTGAAAGAGAATTACTGGGTGCTGGAAGAGAATTGCTGGGTGCTGGAAGAGAATTTCTGGTTGCTGAAAGAGAATTGCTGGTCGCTGAAAGAGAATTGCTGTGTGCTGAAAGAGAATTGCTGTGTGCTGAAAGAGAATTGCTGGATGCTCAAAGAGAATTGCTGGTTGCTGAAAGAGAATTGCTGGGTGCTGAAAGAGAATTGTTGGGTGCTGAAAGAGAACTGCTAGGCACCGAAAGAACTATTAGGTACGTGAAGAAAACTCTTTAGTTGCGAATGAAAATTTATTAAAAAAAACTGTTATTGAAAGACATATGCTGTTTTATGGAGAAACCAAGTCATTTTTGATATGAAATTGTCATTTATTGCAAGAAATTTGCCACTTTTGAAAAATCTATTAATTTAGTTAAAATTCAGTATTTATAGAAAACTTCAGTTTTTTGGAAAATGTCACGTAATAACTAGAAAAAGCAGCGAATTCTTCCAATAAAAACCGCTAAATTCCGATTAGAAAAATCGTTCGGTACTTATTCCAAAACGGCTAGGTTTCGACTTTTAAATTTCAGAATCTGGCTTTTTACAAATTACAGTCCGACTAAAAAAAAATGTTTCACCCGAGCAAAAAATACCATTTACAGACTCAGGTAACGTTAATATTTGACTAAAATACTTTTATTCAACAGTTCTTGATTGTCTAGAAACGTCGTTTTTCGTATTAGAAAATAAATAGCATCAAATTGAGCACTGGTAACTTCACACTAAAAGGCTCTTACTTCTTAACTGAAAATTTTGGTTTCCAAAAACTCTGTAACCTATTTCTGCCTTGAAGGCTGATGTAATTTGTGTCTAGAAATCTAACAGATATTGAATAGAAAATAATTTGTAACTACAAGGTTGATAATTTCAGAATGGAAAACTACCTAAACCTACACAACACTGCGAGATTCTACTCTAGAGCAGCTCAACATTTTACCCAGCACAAAAACCTGCCTCCGGCCGCTCTGTGCCGCCGTTGCCTAGCCTCGCTAACTGGCTTGTGCTCCGGATTAGTGATATTAGGATTAAAGAAAGGCTGCTGCCTCACAGGCTAACGCTCTGAAAAGGAAAAATTTCTACGGTGTCAAATAATTCACAGCTTAAAAGTAAGATTTTTCCTTGTAAAAAAAATTTGTTCTCCACACTTTTTATAACATTGGTTATGTTTGTATAAACCATTAGCTGTTTGCAACTAAGGGATGAATATTAAAGCAAGATTATCTTCGGGCTTTCAAGCCCTGTAATCGAAGTGTAAATTTCCAGTTGTGCACACATGAAGGCGCTCACAATTCTTCGGCTGTACCAACATTATGCTTCGCTATGTAAACTTGCTTTAATAACTCGCATCGGGACAACGATGTTGACCTAAACATACGTATAATCCTTGAGAACACTCAGAACCACTTAAAATAACATTATTCAAACGCTCAACGTCACGTAGCCGAACAGCTGGCAGTGAAATTTCTTCCATCGATTTGGCTACGTCCCATGCTGTTATTTTTGGCGGAAATTTTGGCCACCCTGCAAGATGCCAGATTCTCAATTTCATTTAAAAAATGACTAGAATTGAGAATGTTGGACAGAAAACAACACGTGGTGTTGTCAAGTCGACAGAACTTTCACTGCTAGCTGTAGCGCTACAACGACCTAAGTTGAAAATCTCAGGTCCTGGCATAGTTTATGATGACGGACTTGATACAACTAATACTCTCATAGGAGCAGCTTCAGTTGAAGGCAGTGGCACACTCGTACTGCTGTGGCTGCTCACGGCAGCTACGGACATCCTCACCTCGCTCGGAGGTGCTATTCGACCAAGGGCTCTGAGTCGAGCATGAAAGGCCTTTAGTAATTGTCTTATTAACACGTTAATTGAGCAAGGTTTCAACTGAAGTTCAAAGTTCAACTGAAATTACAGCCAAGTTTGGTAGTCAATATTTAAAACAAACCTTAAACGGACCGTGTCTTAACTTATTTGATTAACGGTAATTATTCAATTTAATTCTATTTGGTCACTGGCTTATTTAGGACCAATTATTTAGGTATCCTTTAATTCGTTTAATTTGATCTATATTTAAAAAATTCAGTTCGTTCACTGGTATCCAAGCACACTAATTCACTTGTTTATTAGCAGCCTCGTAAAAACAATCCCAGTGACCACCGGTGGTTCACGCCGTAGTCGAAGTGTTAATGGTTCTCTCCTCATAGCGTGTGTAGAGCATGTGCCGAAGACAACTGCATAGCCTCATTTTAGAGAAAAATTTACGTAAGGATACATACCGGCTACTTTTCACACAAGGTATTTTCTGGAACAATGGTGCAAAACTTTGACTCGGCACGCACCCCTAGAGACGTGGTGAGTAGATCGCTCAACACAGTAAATACTTCCAACTTAGCCAAAACAGGCTCTCAGGCCTGTGGACGCAATCGAGCAAGTAATCCTACGTGTTAGAGATATTCTCCATCCTGTCTGCTACGCCCCATGCTGCAGTTTCCTTACCTAACGATATCAGCCTATCTCGCCTACAACACAGCAACAATTGGTTCACATCTTGACTGCTGAGTGACCTACTGGCGGTCACTGAGAGGATTTCCGTGATGCAAGTGACCCTCTGTGGCAGAAAGTGCACTTTTATGTATATATAACCAAAATCATTAAATGAGACTTCACTATTATTTTTTGGACAATTGAAAGTTGAATATCGAAAGCGAGTTCAATTGAATCGTGAATTTTACTTGAACGCGCTGCAGTTAAAGCGTTGAACGTTGTCGTCGATTTAGCCTTGTTGGGATGTTCGTTGTTTTATCCTAATTTTGTAGTTGAAGAAAGGGTATAACTGACATATTAATCGCATAAACTACATCACAAACGTATAACCAACATAACGTATAACCCAAACGAAGGCATAACTTGTACATGCAAGCTCCGGAGTGGCTGAAAGTCAGCATCAAACACAGCCTCACCCTTGGCACACAGAAGGCAGCTGACACAGGGCATTCTGGTGATCACTCCCTAGGCCCGCCCGTTGCTGTCACTAACTTCGCTTAATGAAACATGTCAATGACAATGTCGGTGTCTGCTGGCGCGTCATGTCTAATGAGGAGCGTCTCGATCCATGGATCCTATCCTCACGCTCTTCAATGCACGTACGTTAAATCAGTGGCGCAACCACCCGAAAATCTCGAGGGGGGGGGGACAAATAACTTCGGGGGGTGGGGGCAGATATTAATTATTAGCTATCTTTCTATTCTTTTACTTAAAACGGTGACTTAAACTGACCCCCAGCTCAACATTTCGGGGGAGGGAGGTGATCCCCGGCTGCGGTACTGCGTTAAATACTCGAAAATTAATTTTTGTGTTGGTTTTCATCGATTTGCCTTAACAGCGAACACTTCATTAATATTCCTATCTTCAGCTGAGTTAATACTTTTGTTCAGAAAAAACGCATAGTATAAAAGAATAATATCAAATTCATGTATTCATACTCCAATACGACCTACAAAATTCTTACTGGTGGACACGCACCGTCCGAAATAACTGCGGTATTTTCAAGTTTGAGATATAATTCACTAATATAAACTGTTTTCATACGAGCTTCTCAAATGCATACCGTTTGTCTTTCTGTTCATCCATTTTAGAGCAAAAATAAACGTAAAATGTATTTCAGTGAATATAATTGAACTAGAGTAACAGCGCGGGGCAAAAATAACGGCGCTTTATAATGTTTAAGCTGAAATTAATCTGCAAAAACGGCTTATAAATAACCAATTTGAAGGCGTCATCTTTTTCTTTCTGATTCATTAGGATAACTTGATTTCTAATTACCTACATAAATAGCAATTCAAGATCAGAAATTTACTGCCGTTAAGTAGTATTCGAGCATCCAGTTTACAGGGTATGACAGAGGGCTGAGAGAGTAAGCAACACACAAATCATGCGTTACAATACCACTAGTGCATACAACCCGTCAAAAATGATGCGATTCGATATTTCCCATCAAATAAATCCTCCAGATGACACAAATATAACCATCCCAATAGTAACCCCGATTAAAATATTCTTGCACTTGTGCACTGGTGAAACTCGCACCTCAGATACGGTCATTAAACAGACCATCACAGACACACGCACCAGCCCAGCAAGCAACAACGGTGCATTATTATTTAAAATTATTATTAGCCAAGAAGTTCTTAAAAAAAATTGCGATGTACTTTCATTGCAATACGCTGCATTTACTTAAAAATAGTTTCAATTTTCACGTTATATTATTGAGTTATTAACAAAAGCGAGCAGATGCCAGGTTTATACATTATTTGAACGGTATCTATGATGCCAGCCAAGCAAGCAGATCCTCATTGTTATAACATAATAGTAATTACGCACAAAAAATAAATTTATTTATAAATTTATGGATACACCTGGCGTTTTATTATATAGTGTTGATTGGATGAATTTAGGATCCACGCCACGTTGAGGCGCACAAGTTGGGGAGCGCTAAATGCCAAGAAGCAACAGCGGCCCCGTGGGGCTGGTGTCGCGTTTGTGCCAGTTCCTGACAAGAAACTCTGATCGGAATGAAAATTTAAAATAACTGTTTCACGTAGCTGATATTTTTTAACATCATGATTCATCGCATTGTCTCATCGCTTTTTCATCTAAACTCGATGCCAGTCATAATAAAAAATTAGGATACATCCTATAGATTCGTAGAGACAAAAATTCGTATTTCAAGTGAAGAATTTGAAACACTGAACTCGTATATCATAACTTAGAAAATAATTCTCATAACTTCACGAAACTTGTGCTCAAGCGAGATGAAATATTAATATTAGCTACTTTAGCACTCGCTAATGCACTTACCAGGAGAGAAAGGAGTTAATATCCTTCGGTCGAGGTGTAGAACACGAAATTTGTCTTCACGAATAAAATGTGCAGCACATTAGAAAAGTATATCATTTAGAGTTTTTTAACGATCACATAACTGATTTATTTTTAATTACATGAGTTTTCAGAGCGAGCGATCGCGACTCTCTGACTGTGCGGTCAGTGCAAAGCTCTGCGATTACCACCTTCTGCAACTGCTGCACTCACACTGAGACTGAGAGCTTCGGTGTTGCCGGATCATTTTTATCGTCCTGAATTCTTGATTTCTATCCTCAAATGTGTCGCGTCTGGTTTGTAAACCTAATTTCGAATTATAGCAAGTTTACGAACATAAAGTATATTTAATACTCTATTGATTAGCATGAAGTAATTTTCAAAACATTGGTTTCAAAAAATGGTCATAAATCCTAATTTGAATGAGAATAAAGAATTCTGTAAATTGTAAGAAATTTCTTCGTTACTTCAAGGTGCGTGTAGGATTTTTGTTTCATGAGTGCCATTTTAAGCCTCGCAACTCAAAGAATGACTCGAAGTAAATTTAGTTAATTAACTAACTTTATGAACTTCGATCACTTTACCTTACGTTAATCCAGTTGAGCTTTTCTAGCCAGCCCTCATTCCGAGTGTTTTTTCCGACCGAGTTGAAATCAAATAAGTTAAGTATCAGGCTGTCCAGAAAGTTCGTGCCGATTTTTAAGGAAAAGATAAAGGTCAATAAATATTTGTTAAAACATTTTTAATCTACTAAATATGAAAATTTTGTTGCACAATACGTTTCCATCTATCCTCTAGCTTGAAAACATTTTCTTCCCTGAAGTGAGGTGTTTTTATGGCAAAGAATTCATCACGGTATTGTTTTATATCATCCAAAGAATTGAAATTTTTACCATTAATACTTGTCTACAAAGACCTAAATAGGTGGATATCTGAAGGGGCAATATCTGGTGAATATGGAGGGTGAGGTAACACATCCCAGCCGAACTGCAGCAATTTTTGTCTGGTTCGTAATAAGCGTGTGGTCATGTTGAAACACAACACCTTTCCTGCTGGCTAATTCTGGACATTTTTCTTGAATTGTTGCTTATAACTCATCCAGTTGTGAGTAGTATTTTTAGAATTAATTGTCTGGTTACTTGGGAGAAGCTCATAGAACAGAATTCCCTTCCAATTCCACCAAACACAAAGCATAACTTTTTTTTAGGGTGAAGATCCGCTTTGGGGATGGCTAGGAGCGGCTCATGTCGCTTACTCCAGGATCGATTTCTCTGAACATTCCGGTATATTATCCATTTCTCATCCCCGGTCATAATTGGCTTTAAAAAAGGTACAGTTTCCTTCCGTTTATTAAGCAGATCACAGATGGAAACGCGATCCGAAAGATTCCTCACTCAGCTCATGCGGCACCCAAACATCGTAGCGATTTGTGAACCCAAGCTCTACCAGGTGCTCATGAACGGCGGATTTTGAAAGGGCGTGGCTTTCTGCCAATTCTCGGGTTGTGGAATGTGGGTTATTCTCAATTAATGATTTGATTTGGTCATCATCTGAGGTGGATGGTCTGCCTGACCGCTCTTTATCAATAAGGCTAACAACCTCCGGCTCGAAACTTAGCGAACCGATTCAGTACAGTTCTTTCGGATTCAGAATCATTACCGTAAACTGCGCATATTTCTTTGGTTGCTTGAGGGGCAGTTTTCCCTTTATGAAAAAAGAAAAGCTTTGAGTGCCGAAATGAATCTTTTTATCTTTCATTTTAAAGGGTTACAGAGTTACCATAAGTCATAGGATCGTAAACCTTCTTCCTTGAAAAGATAGTTTAAACTGTTCTCTAAATAGAAGTGTAGTCAAATCCTATTCTCTGGACTGAAACATGTTCTAAAATAAGTCGAAAGATGATCGACTAAAAATCGGCACAAACTTTCTGGACAACCGGATATTTCATAGATCAGAATATTAGATTGAAAATGTTCCAAAACAAATTTAAAGATGATTTTTTTTCTTTTCAACTAGCCTCACAACAGCGGTAGCTGTGAATAAATAACTGGTAAAGAGGGACTGGTAAAGACAAGGAGGAATGTTAAAAATTCTGCACAGCGATCGCTGTTCGCAAATTGAGGAGTTGTAAATGAATGAAAAACATTCCGTTTTGACTACAAAGTTCATTATTAATCGGATCGCTTCAATAAATTCATGTCTAAATTAGTCAGACAAGAAATTTCAAGTTGAACGAACTGAGGACCAGGCTAATCTTTCGGTTCCGGTGCTTTGACAAAGGGGTAGAAAAATCTCAGGAATTAGTCAAATCCATGAACTTGACTGAAGTTTGCGTCAGAGTTGAAAAAATTCAATTTTCTTCATTAATGAACGTCTCATGGTCCAATATATTACTCTCAAAAGCACAAGCCATCGGAGATGTGCTCGAAGCAAATTCAGTTTTTGGTATATACAAATATTTGAACTGCTTCTTTTGATCCTCCACTCACTCCACTCACTCTGATTCGCACCGAAGCCCCTGCCTAGCTTAACGATAACTCATTTCAAAAACTGACCACTGGCATCGAAAGGGTTCAGAATTCTTTGCATAGCTGCATGACAAGGAAATTGTTCATTCGTGAAGAGGAAATGCGGCGAAGACCAGAGGTTGCACAGGCTACCGAGTATTTATGAGAACTGTAACTTCAGATCGAAGACGTAACATCTCAGCCTTGTATTGTTTCAACTCAATTTACGGCAAGTCAGAATATAAGAAAAATAAGAATTTTTCCACCGTTTTTTCAGTTTCATGCACTAGCGTATTAAAGGCACTTTCAAGAATAATAGTTTTCTGTCTTACGTAAACACGGCGCTTTAAACGACCGTACAGGGGCAAGGTTGTCAAGAAATGAATCGGTCTGTTTTTATATGGTGTAGCCCCAGCTAGTGGGGAGAATTAGCTTCGTCTTGTCCTAGGGTATGTGACAAAATTTTGATCCTTTACGGTAGATTTTTTATCTGTATATCAGGTTATACGAGAGTGTTGAACAGCGCAGTGGCTAGGTTAAACTCGAATGAATTACTATGTTGAAGTTGACTTGATTTAATTGTTTTATGAGTGAACTCGATTGCATTCCCTCATAACAGCGATGTTGAAACTATAATTTTGCAACATATCACGATTCCAGACTAGATATACTCCGTCTTAATAAGGAATTTGAGCCTTCTACTGCATTTAAAATAAATAACCGTGTTGTTGACAACTAGTATCTAGGGAGTTTTCAGTCAAAAAATTAAATGAAACAATTTCACGCCGTAAAAGGAGAACAAGGAACTGAACTTTATAAAATTACGACAATTATCTGGATGAATTGCATCCCACCTGCACCCGTAAATTTAAATTGGAATTTCACTGAAACCTGTTTTTTTCTCACGTATGAAAATTTCGAGATCTTTCTCCTCCCCTTATTGGCCCGTTGTTTTTAAAGCACTTATCCGTTTCGCTTAGACTCCGAGCAAGTCCGTCACTTCGTAATTTTAGCTTTCTTTGATGAGCGAGCTCGTGCGACACGGAACTTGCGTCGCGCTCGTTAGTGCTGGAATCACAACTCGGTGGAAGGAAGGCAGCGCTTCACGGTTTAGGCTCTGGCTCCCGCCGCTGAAAGAGTCTCCGAGTGCTGAACAAAATTGACCTCTTGAACGCTCCAAAACTTCTTCGGTCTAAAAGACCGGCCCCGAAAACAAGATGTTCTGCATTAATTTGCTTATTTTGGATGAATGAGAGCTTTCATTGAGCTTCGCTTTTCTTGCTAAAAGCTCAACCACTTGCGCAGTGGAGACGGGCTTATGTCTGGTCTAGATTTGCTCAGAAAATCAACTGCGTTCTGTACGAGCAAAGACAGCTTGGAAGATTCGAAATCCTATTCTGAGTGTAGCTGCACACAGCAAACGCCTCAGTTCTTTGAAGTCCTGAATGTACACCGCGGTCTGAAGCTGACATGTTTCTTAATTACAGAATATGATTCCTTTTCTTAGATTCCTTTGTCACTATCATTCCAGAATGTCTTCACAGCAGTGAGATGAAAGGAAGTATTAAAGACCTACACTGTTTCTTAGGCTTGCTGTATCGTACGTGTTATTTTAGCGACGTACGTACATCCGAAATATTTTAGAATGATTTTTAAAATTTTACAAAATGCCTACCGGTTCACAATTTTTGCTCCCTAGCTGATTTCCTTTTTCGCATATTACGTATGTTTTCTCATACTGCGAGACAGAAACTGTAATAAAAGAAAAGAGCAATGGAATGAATGCAACGATTCATGTGTGCAAAGCGAATTACTAGCATTTGGGTGAATGAAAGATTTCGCACAGAAGCGCAACTTCATGCGTTTAAATTTAGTTCCCGTTTCTAAAAATGAAAAATTCAGACTAAGATAATATTTACTATTCGTTAGGCATCAGTTCATCATCTGATTATGATATGACATCAAATAGTTGATCGATAATTGTGGATTTTTTAAAAGGAAGAAGAAAACGATAGAAATCATAAAAAATATTCTTTCATTCTTGGAAAACAGAAAAACACCAAAGGAACGAAAACCTTAAAATTGATGCTTCGTCCGTTCACACTTTATCGGCTGTATGTACAGTATAAGAAATTGAAACCTGATTCTTTTAAAAAAACAGAGAAAACACATAAAGTTAATAGAAAAATGAAAAAAACATTAAAACCTTTTAAAAACAAAACAAGGCTCAAACCGAAAATAAATTACATTACTACATCTTGACTATAGTTGACGGATGAGAGCTACTTGTAATAATCATATAAATATAACTATCCGTCTATCAAAAATCCTTCGCACTCACAGCTCCCAAGGTCGCTCATTTTTTTTCGAGAAAGAGTTCCAAGAATTTAGTGGTGATGTAAGGAAGGACGGAACGCTGTAGCTGACGGCGCTGTGAGAGCCCTTGATCCCACGGGCGAGTGGTGCGCAGATGACGGCAAGATTAATGGTCGTTGTGAGCCTAAATTGATAGTATTCTGAACTGACGAGTGACTGTAAGCAGCGACATCATTACCCTCTTTTTATCACGTGCTGTGAAAAGTTTACTTGTAGAAATGTCTTCAAGATTTTGAAACGCGGCGCTTGTACAAAATATTGAAGTCATTTTAAGCAGGCAAATCGTGCGAAAAATTGTTCTGGGCTCGAAATTTCTCACCTAAATAATTACTTACTTTCTTTTCTAAATTTAATTCCAGTCGTACCTTGAAATAGACTAATGGCGTCATGAGCTATTTACGAATGACTGCAATGTATCTTAAGTTAGCTGTGCGCTTTTAACTGAAAGATAAAAAATGTGATACACATCTTGAGCTCGTACAAAAGTTAATTCGTTAAATATTTCAAATGTAGAGGACATAGCCCGGCAAGTTTTGAAATGAGAAATATCGCACCTATTTCTTCATTATACTTACTCCTATTACAACATTATACAATTCAATTGGAAATACTGACATTATTTCTGCTCTAGTGTCCTACGTTAAAAATTCGACAGGCTCCGAAATGGGTCTACGGCAATTCAAAATTCAATGCTTACTGAAATTACCAGAAACAATCCTTATTTTCCCGTTGTTAAAATAATAGTATTCAATAACGCTAGGATGTAGTCATGAAAGTTATTTATCTTGTTAAAATAACCTCACGAAAGTCCACACAAAGTCTCTTGGACCTTGTGTCGTCCCTAACCTTATCTTTTTTCGCCACTGCTTATTTGTTTATAAACTATCAAACATAAAACGCACGCAGTTTTAAATTAAAAACACCGATTTACTTAAAATTAACTCCGATTAAATTTTAGAAAGGTTGCCTTTGACGTTAATTTCTTAATTGACACAAGAGTTATATCATTCGTCGGAATTGGAGCCAGTCTCACTTGGGAGATGTTTTGAGCAGCGGATTTTGTATTCATTTGAAAAGACAGAGGAACATGGCGCATTTCTGACTTGAGAATTATATTTATTCACTTGTTAGGGAAATAAATTAGAAAATGGAAAGTTTTATGTCGATTAGAAGTGTCATTCAACCAATAAGAAGAATTATGATATTATTTAAATTAAAATAACATAATTATAAAAAGAGCACCTGAAATTCGGTATAGTTCAGAACAACTAATGTTGTGATAGGATACGCTGATTCAAATGAATAAAGTTCAGAATCGAAAATTTGGAGCCCATTTACTCGTATTTCCATGAGAGTGATGCATTCAATATTTTCTATTTTTGAATGGCACACATTCACAACGATGCGAAGGACGGATTCACCTCAACATTTAAATAAAAATGGCCGCACACGAAATCGTAAGATTAGTTACGTGTGCTGTACCGTCTTTCGTTTCAAAGTCTTCATTGATCCATTTTTCATCATAGTTTGCTGCAAATTGGCACTAAGGTTTCGAGTACGCTGCCCCAATTATTTCATTTATTATAATTAGTCCGAACAAGTAATAAAAAAGGCAGACATTCCTTGAGGTATGCTCGACCTGTGGTTTAATTTAGCATCGCTTATAGTCATTTATAAATATATAGGGTGTTTTTGAGCAAGAGATACAAAATTGCACACCAAGTAGTAAATAGTCAAATAAATACTTTTTCTTGTATGAAGTTTCCCAAAAAAAATTCGGGTGTTTGAGAAATTTGCTGTTTATTGTTTTAAAGGATGAAATTTATATACACAGTTACTTTCAATATTTATTTTGACTATACGTTACTAACACTTCTATTCTGTGAGAAACAGCTCGGGAAAAAGTTGCATTCATGTTCTCTTGCGTAAGTTATTCAATGAAACAGCTTTCAGCAGCAATGACTGCCTTAATTCTGAACCAACATCTTGCAAGTAGCACTGGGATTTCGTTTTGTTGTTGCAAAGAGTGACAGATCCATGTCCATCCAAACAAACTGAAATAAAATGCGCTAAAACTAAATTTTATTATTGTAAGCTCTCATGGAATAGAAGTGTTTGTAACGTAAATTTAAAATAAATATTGCGAGTAACTGTGTAATTAAATTTTTTCCTTTACAACAATAAAAAGCTAATATCTCAAAAACCCGAATTTTTTCCTGAAAACTTTATAATCAAAATATTGTTTATTTGGCCATTTTCTACTTGGTGTATAATTTTGTACCTCTCGTTCTGAAACACTCTGTATATATACTCAGTTTAGGGCAGACGAATACTAAACAACAGATTATTACGCTGAGGGGACATTTACATTCTGAACTAGATCAAGAGTTAGAATAGAAGTTTTACACTATATTTTAAAGTTTTAAACCTGTATTTATATTATACACAACATCATTTTTATACTTACCACACTCAAAGTATTAGTACTTCTAATAATATATGTTGTATAGGATTTCATAACTACTACAAGATGGCCATAACCAGTACAGCATCTGTCTTGGATCAGTACATTAGATGCTCTCGATTAACCAATTTTATTTCACATAAAATGCTAATTTTCCAATTAATGCATTATTTTAATGCACATGTACAATTTCACAAGAAGTATAGAGTTCTACTCAACTTGATAACTACAAAGGTGCATTTTCCAGGAGTTGTTCTAATCCTGCGTTAATTTTTAGACCAATCCTCTGATGTGTATTCAAGAATTCAGACCGGAGGATCAAATGCTATTGGTTTTCGATAAAAATCTTTGTTGAGTGGAAACTATTGATATTCCATCATTGTTTGAAGTCAAATGCCCCCGATGCTGAACATAGTTTTCAGGGTTCCGTTTACAGAACGAGAAAAATTTTAAGCTTCTGATATTTGTTTGGTGACACAGTAGCCACCGCAGTCAAACATGATCGTTTTGACACAAAATCTCACAGTTTAAAGTCTCGTTACTCAAGGTATTTTTTTAAACAGATTTGGTTGATACTTATAATTAGCAGGAAACAGGGAAAAGCGTTAACTGGACAAAGGGTGAAACTTGTGAAGGTTATAGCATTGGTGCACCTCCAGTACATGCACTGCGGAGGCGCTGTTGGCTGTGTTACAGCTTGAATGAAGACCGATATCGTGCAGGTCCTAACGTTAGGCGATGTGCGACTGATTTAAATGATCGACTCTCGTTGAAAAAGGTGCGAAGTCACCTCTTCTTTTCATGTGCTGGGGCTTAAATTGATTCATTAAGTAGGTCTAAACAATGCTATTGTATTGAGCTTAATAGGCATCCTTGCGGCGCCAGCCCGTGTTCCTCGCAGCCTTAAGAACTTCAAAGTCATCGTCTAGAGAGGCCTAGATGACGACGACAAGCTGGTCCAACTGCGCATAACAAACGTACTTTCAGAAGTGGGGCTGGTCTCGTTTTCCTGGGTCCTCGAGAGAACTCTGTCTTCACATTGTTGTCTTTAGCATTTTTTCATCCCTGATATGCTGATGAGATTTCATTTTCTCATCTTAATATGTTGATTGATCGCCATTTCATTTTCTTGAATCATTTACTATTTGCCAGGCAGTCTTCCTAAAGCTTGTCAATATTTTGCAAAATCGCCTTAAGCAAGTTAAGACTTGGATTCATTTTATACGTAGCCAAAATCCAAAAACGGAACTTTCATTGGGAACAAAATGGCACAAATAGAGAAGATGGGAGTCTTTTACGATTATAGGAAGTTGAGCATTAAATTTATTCCCGAAGCCCGTTGAAAAGAATCGATTGTTCTCAATTTACTATTTCAGTAATAGCTTCATAGAGACATGGTAAACTGTAATCTAAATTTTAATACGAGTAGTCGATGCCGCATGCAATAAATACTGATATTTAGCCCCCAAAACACGGAAATACGTATTCGTTTAAGTGAAAAAGAGTAAAAGACTTCTGCTACTTCATTCTGATTGATTTTACTTCCGTGTCACATGCAAGGCACTAACAAAGCTGCACAGTGTCAGGCTATTTCAAAACCATTTAACAATTTCCATTAATTCCAGTTCTTGCACACGTCTCATGATCACCGATGACATCTTTTATAAAGCTAAGGCTCAAGAGTGTAGTTTCTGGCCTAGACAAAGAGTCAGTTTTTCGTGTAGTTCATTTGGAGCCACCTGAGGTTTCAGGGAAGTTTTGCGAATAATTTACGCCTACTGAAAAACTTTCCCCAAAAAACTTACACTCTATTGTGCTCTACTTTCCTCCGTGCTCAAACTTTTCACATCCAATCATCAAACTTGTGTCATTAGGAGTCTATGCAACTGGTTCTTTTGATACAGTGAAGTTACTGTTCCATGAATCCATCGTTAGCGGAAAATATTTTGTACGTTGTATCCCACGACCAACTCAGAGCCTTTGATATTCGCACAGATAAGCAAAAAGGTCAATGTTTTGCCCAGCCATGATTATTTTGGCAGGGATGTTATTCTAACCTCGAAACTGGAGCCACGGAAAGTATCGTTTGTGTTTGTCAGAGTAAACGTGGACACTTGGATTTGATTGGATTTCTAACGGGGGAAACAAACTAAAATTTTTAGCCGAGTGAAGGACTTGGATGAATGTTGGAGGTTACAAGCATCGAGACAATTTTGAAGAGAGTTAGATGTAGTTTAAATAATTGAAACTTTCCTCTTGTTTGCATCTCGTATTTTCCAGAGTTATATGTTAGAAATACCAAAGTTCATTACCTGCGAGTCAAATTATCATTTCATTTCATTTCATTAGATTGCATTTTCTGCAGGATAGTATTGAAGTTTAAGCTGCTGTTCAAGTACTGAAATTTATAAATATTTGAGCCTTAGATTTTCATATCAAGTCGTACATAGTTGTTATCGTGAATCCAATGTTTGTTTCCTCTTTAACTACTCAATCGCGAGCGTTTCGAGTACCACATTTTATTATTGACGGGATATTTTGTATCTAATTTGTATAGTAAAGTATTAATATACACTAAGCTTGCAGGTCCCAAGAGCGATAACGAGAATAGCTAACTACATCAGAAATGAAGCTGACGCTCAATCGGTGCACTTGCAATATATAACGCTGTAGAGGATCTTATAGTTACTTTAAAATTAAAGAATAACATTAGGAGTTTATAAACATTTCCCCATCGCTAGCGCATTTCGTTTTCTTTCTGTCCTGATTTCGTTAATGAGCAGAGGAACTACACTTGCATTTTTTGTTTATTTTTTCGATTTTGTGGCCCTTACCTTTCAGCAGAGCCCAAGCAAGCCTTCTTTGTATTCCCAGCTATGCAAACTGCAGCTTGTTTATTCAGACTGGTGAAAACGAAGCGTTTTTGACTCCGACTTCAAATCCAGAATTCGCGGCAGGCATGGCCAGTTGTGCGTACTTTTACTACTACAGTTTGATAGTACGAGCGAAATGATCACTCAAACCAATCACCCAGACGCCAGAGCGTTGCATAAACAGAGATTCCCAACAGTAGCCCAACACGCTTCATCATTTTCAGGAGCAACTCAGTCCAGTCACAACCAATACAGGTCGAGCTCTCGGTGTTCAGTGCCCCGAGTGATGCAAACGAGCATGGTACGGGGCAAGATAAACAGGTTTACGCTTTGTTTGTGTCTATTTTTGGATGTCCGCGAAGCGAGAGGCGTGAGGTGAGACCCAGGTCCGTCTGGCAGGCGCTTTAAGCCCCGGAAATGCCATCGATATTGACGCGCCTCAGACAACGGAACTGGGCTGCAGTCCCGGCCCACTATTGCGTGGTCAGTGGGCTGGGTGGGGTGCTGGTTGGTACGCCACCGCATGGTCAGTGGGCTGGGTGGGGCGCTGGTTGGCCCACCACTACATGGTCAGTGGGCTGGGTGGGGCGCTGGTTGGTACGCCACTGCATGGTCAGTGGGCTGGGTGGGGCGCTGGTTGGCCCACCACTACATGGTCAGTGGGCTGGGTGGGGCGCTGGTTGGTACGCCACTGCATGGTCAGTGGGCTGGGTGGAGCGCTGGTTGGCCCACCACAACATGGTCAGGGGGCTGGGTGGGGCGCTGGTTGGCCCACCACTGCATGATCAGTGGGCTGGGTGGGGCGCTGGTTGGCCCACCACTACATGGTCAGTGGGCTCAGATTGTCACAGCTCAGCAGTTTGCGCCGATTTAGCAAAGGCCAAGCTGGCTCCCACTGTACACATAATCCTAAGCAAGAGTAATTACTGCAGTTCTTACCCGTTGATGTAAGAGGGAATTGCCAAGAAACTTCCATCATGGATGTAAAGATTACTGGTCAAACAGCAGATTTTTAGAACTTGTCAAGTATGTAGGCTGCAGGTGAATGGTAATCGTAAACAGGTCGTGATAGCGTTGTAATAATTGCAAAATATTTTTCCATGAAAGATTGATAGAAAGCACTAATTATATCTCATTGACTTAAGAATATGTTGGAACTAATAGTGTAAATAGGTTTGTTATTGTTAGTCGAATTACAGCAGAAAGTATATTACTGGTTTTATTCGGAAGGAAAATAAGGTGTGGAAATTCGATGAGTAAAGGTAAACAAAGTTCTACGGAAATGTGCTTCAACTACTGCTGAATATTCCAAATGAATCAGGAGTTGAACTGATACATTCTTAAGCGAATTCTCGCTCTGCAAGAGTGAAAAAATAGAAAGTTAATGGCGCCGGCAGGCAGAACAGCGAGGCAGTCGTAAATGCTCAAACACATTGACAATGCATGACCAGTGCTTTGCCTTCCTGCCTGCGTGCAGCCGAGCCTTTAACTTTCTGCTGTTATCATTGCAGTAGAATTCATTGTTACAGAGGTAAGATCCCGTCAGTGAAGCTCTCGAGCCATTGCTGTGCTCTAACGATACAGTTCATGGCATGTGTTGGCAGGATTCAACCAACTTACGTGTTCGTAGCGTCACAGCTTGCAGCGTAAGGTGTTTAAGAGGATAAACTGCTCCGGCAGCTGTAACGCTACAATGATGTGAATCGTTTAAAAATTTGGCTCGTAGCACGTCATTAGGACGAACCGGCTCGCTTGTGGCCGCTTGCGGTTTGAAACACTTTCAAACACGCCTGGATTTAGACCTCAGCGATTTAGACTCGCATTCATTCAAATTGACAGTTCAGGTAAAAGCCGGAGTGACTTTATGATTAGATGAAGCTGGTGCTTTTAATATTGCTGATATGCTGTTGTACTTTATATGTGTTTGACTGTATAAAGAAGTTTATATTGTATAAAGCACTGTACATGGCTTTATTTTTTAATATGTTTAGTACTTTGTATGGTTAAAATTTAAAAAAATTTAAGCTTACGAACCTGTTTTTTGCACATTTTCACTTCTGAACTGTGATTACTTCATTTGCTTGCAAAATACAATACAAATATCGATTTCTAGGTTTGCATACTCATTTCGAAATGGTTACAATATAATCTACGTTATTTTTCTCATACTACAGTAAAGTTAAAATACTTAATCTTTTTCTTTTTATTTCGGTTTCTTATTCGTTGGCAGATTTAATTAAGAAGCATATAAATTTTTCTGGTTGAAACGGTGCACGTATAAGTATAGTTAATGAGAAAATCTTTCAAGTCATTGAAATTCCTGTTGCAATAAGTTATTTTCGATCAATATGTGTGTGTGTTGTGGGTTTATGTGTGAGTGTATATATATGTGTGTAAAACTATTGTATATGTACAACTTGTATAAGTTAATATACAAAGATTTGTGAAACTTGAATTAATGTCTTGCTTGTAGAGTTCTTGAGATCATAGTTTTCTACGATAAAATTTGAACCAACGAAAGTTTTACTTGATAACGTAGGGAAATTATTTTCATATTGGAAAATAATCTGAATTTCAGAATCACAATCGTGATATTTCCTAACGAAGTATACCTATTGGCTATTTCAATTCCTCGGTATTTGAAGCTAGAATTTGTGACAAGTGAATGCGAAGAGTTTCTTTGAATTATGTTCCTCTCGAAACTGCGTAAGTGTGATGATAGGACAAATGAAAAATTTAAACGTGCACATTATTAGGAATTCTTAGACTACCACTCTAAACTAATATTGTTTTACTCGAATGTATTAGGAGGGAAAGAACTAATGGATTTTTCAATTTTTATAATCTTTCTCTTTCAAGATTAAGATTAAAATGTTTTTTAAATCTCGTCGTCACATTTTGCCCCACTTCACCATTCAAAAAGTAATATTTTTTCGAGCAAGGAGTAAAAGAAGAGTTGTGAATTTGTTTTATCAGGATCTTTTTTTATCAGATTAATGTGTAGTGAAACTATTGCAAAAGCGCGCGAAAATACGGCGTCTCTGAGGAAGATTCAAACATCACTTCACCGAATATTACAACGCTGTGCGAGGGGAGAAGGGATGAAAGTTGCCTCGTGACATACTGTTGGGAGTAGCTGAAGGGGGTGAAGCGCGGAGAATCTTCCCTAAACAGACTTTGTGGGCTTAATGGGACTTTAAAATATGAGTGATATCAATGCAATTCTAATTTGAGGGACAAGGGTAAAAGAAATTCTGATAAAATCTGGATGGCTAAGGAATGTTGAGGGATGTGCGAGACCTGATGGAGCGCTGGAACCGCATGAGCGGGCATGGACCAGAGGGTGCAGGATATTCAAACGGAGCCTGGAAATGAGAGATCTTCACTTACAGTAAAGCCTCTACAAGTGTTGCCGCCGTATTATTTTAATCGACGCCATGCAGAGCTGATGCTTGGCCAAACGGGAGGTGCGTAATTAGTTACAAACATCGAACATTTCGTTTTTCTATTGAGTTAATTGAATGGAATGATGTTTTGTCTATCACTTGTGGGCATATTTCAATTTTCCATTGTAACCAGCCAGTGAGGGTGGCAACGCTATCTTGGGTAAATTCAAACGTCAGAGATTTTGTTTAAGTTTTCAGTTCAGTTCCTATTTCTCAATTAATTTCTATAAATGCGGAAATTAAGGAGTTCCTCATCTTCGATCGCACACATCTTTATGAGGCAAACAGGCATTAAAAAGAAATTTAAAATTGGACAATGTCATAATTTTCAATGGAATTTCGGTTCTAAATTGAAAACTTGCATCAGAAAATATTTAAGTGAAAAAAACACTGTTTCATGCATCTACAGCGTAGCTAAACTATGAGATCACGTGTTTGCTTTAATTAAATAATTAAGACTTTCAGTTAGTTATTGTTATCCCCACGTTGATCAAGTAAATGCAGTGTTGGAATATCTCTATCTCTTGTTTCTCTCTGTCTGTGAATATTTCCTCTAGTTTTTATAATTTCTTGCTCTATCCCAATCGAGGGTTTAAATCGACATCAGAATCTCCGTACACCTGTAATAGGTTCCTAAGTGCCTTGACAAATGTAATTTCTCCTTCGTCATAAAATTTAAAAATATTTGGACGAGCAGTTATGAAAATACGGGTATGACTGAAGGTGAACGATACTGAAACAGCGCTGCACACAATACAATTTTAGGATACTAAAAATTCTTAATGCTAAGCACTCATGTTGACGCTGCCTCGAGGTGCATCAACTCCGTGAATGCTGAAGTAACGTCAAAAAGTCCGGTCAACAGTGCACTTTCTTGAAAACGTCCTCAACTCTTGCCTCAGCTTCCATAACACGCATTTTGTCTCAGGTTTCTTGAAAAGCCAACACGAAGTTTCGTTTTTGAATCATGGACCTCAAACTTCTATGTCTATGAGATTCATAAAGAAATGAATTTTGAGGAAGGTTTTTGTGCAGTATCCTTTGAACTTACCGCGACCTCTTAGACAAGAACAATTAAGAACTTTAACGCGAGTTTCCGTCGAAGCTAACTTCTATGTGCGGCCAGCGAAGGTTCCTTTACAAACTTTACGTGATGGAAGGGTTTTGTTGCGTATTCTCTTCGATACTTCCACATAACTTTGGCGTCGCGCTGCTCGGCTCCGTACGACCTGTGAGAGGGTCGATATCGTCTCGACTTCATGCTTGTGTTCCGCAAGTTTTGTGTGTGTTGTTGGAAATTTCTGGTCTCACAAGCGTTCATTTTTACAGGACAAAGAGAAGGTTACAGACAAAAATGCCGAAGAATTCGTTTCGAAATATGTTCTCTGAAGTTTCATGCTTGGATGGTAACATTGCTAGAATAGTAATCATTTTTGAGAGAGAAACGAGTCAACGGTGTATTCTCTTTGCAATTTTTCATGTATCATCAGATGAATCAAATGTTTTCTTTCAAATACCAAACATTAAACGAAGTTACTTTCCAGCGCGGAACTGGAATCAGTCTAGCTTCCACGGTCTAATTTCGTCTAGCCTGAGTTTCACAAAAGCATAATGTGATGACATTATAATGTGTGTGATCATCCCGTCCACACACGGCAATTGTGATCTCCAACTCTTGTTCAGTACGGCATGCCCGCCGTGTTCAACTCCAGAGCCTTCATTTTAATCTTACGTCCTAGCATTCCTTTTTCCCACTTCTTGGAGACGGGCCGCAGTCGTGATGTGGTTCCGATGTTCAACTTTTTCATACTTTGTAGAAAAGTTTACGAGTTTCACTTCCGCTGAGACTATTTTCTGTGATAAATATTCCGATCAATGGTCACTAAAATTAAAGGAAAAGATGTTCGTGCATTACAGGACAACACTTTGAAATAGAAAATAAGATAACTTACTTCAAAGGATACTTGAACGCATGTGTGAGAGTAATTAGGCTTAGAAGCATTTCAGTCTAAAAAATATATATCGATAAAAGTACAAATAATTTAATAACAAATTATTTTCTAAATAACTAAATATGGAAATTCTATTCCAACTCTGTCTAGATAATATTGCTATCAGTCCTTGGTAACCCTCGCAGTTTGCCTTGTGGAGTAATCTGCGTGGGAACCTGCAGCTGGTGCTGAGAGCTGCGCATTCTGCAGCTGGTGCTGAGAGCTGCGCATCCTGCAGCTGGTGCTGAGAGCTGCGCATCCTGCAGCTGGTGCTGAGAGCTGCGCATCCTGCAGCTGGTGCTGAGAGCTGCGCATCCTGCAGCTGGTGCTGAGAGCTGCACATCCTGCAGCTGGTGCTGAGAGCTGCGCATCCTGCAGCAGATATTTACAAGGCATCTCTTTCCATACTTGAAATTTAATCGTAAAAAAGGAGCAGGGTGAAAATATATGTGTTTACCCACAGATTGATAGTATTAAGAGTTGTATCTTAACTTCAGGCGTTGCTAAGACGCTTGTCCCTCCTAACAAGGCCCGTCTCGGGCTGCTCGAGGACTCGCACCAGCCATACGACACACATCTTGCGCTGCAATTGTTATAATTACTACAGCCTCTTTTAAAATGGAATGCCAAACCTCTCTCGCACGATGAGCTCCCTCAAAAAAATTTTAATCTCTAAAAGTCGAGTTTTCTTTATGGGTGTGTTACCGTTTTGTGTCGGTGTTTATGATTTACAAATTTTCACACCTTGAAGAAACTGTTACGTCCTTGAAAAGTTCATAACTCAATGGCGAGAACAAATGAGCTGGTTTAGAGAAATCTAATTGGTCAGTGAATACAAGATGTTAATGTTTTCACACACAACAAAGCAAACATCTTTGGAAAATTCTCTTGCCTGCTTCACACACATTCACACATTCACATTATAGGTGCTCCTCAAGTCAAAACGTGATGGATTTGCCACACAAAATTCGTGAGTGATTTCACACTATGACTTATATGGCTCCAAACTGAACTCTTTGAAGAAATATTTTTGTATTGTGTTGCTCGCTGGCTCAGCAGCAGCGTACGCTTCACATCATCTGACGTCTCCTCTCAATATTTTACATGCCTAATATTTTGCAAGAGCATTTGGATTGGAAGATTTTTAGTGCAGTGACTAAAATTTTGCAGGTGGTGACAACCAAAAGGGGAGAATTTAACACCAGAATTAAATTACACATTGTATGGATTTACATTTTAAGGACGTATTTTAATTTTCTCTGCCTATGATGAGTTGGGTTCACATACGCTTGTAAATATATTTTGATACTTCTCTCTGGTTACTCTTGTTGCAGTCGTTTTAAAGTACATGATCAACGAATGTCTACCGGACAGTCGTGCGATTTTTTTTGTTCTAGAAAGCTCTTATTGTGCTTTTCAAAAACAATAAGTTGCCAGAATATGGCCAATTAACGTCTAGAAGCTCTGCAATGTTGCAAAACTCTCGGTCTATTTTTGGGGCCACATTTTGATTTTTAAAAAGTCCTTCTTAGAGACTTTCGACGCGGAAAAATGCCGATCTGGCAACCCTGGTCGAGCACGCCGCGGGCCCGCCGCTGGCATTCCTCCTTGCATTCGTCATCGTCCGCGGCTTTCCTCGCCTTGCACTAAACGATTGACCATCCCAGGTTCACACGCTGCACACGTCAACATCCGCTGGCCTTCTCAGCACCGCGGCCGGAAAGCTGCAGCGGTCGTAGTGTTGATACTCAACTCAGGGGTAACGATGGATGAAAGAAAGAAAAACTGTAATTTGCAGCACAGAAAGAGGACAAATGTATATTCAAGGGAATTGGGTTTCAGTAATTACGAGGTTTTCTGGTGTCTCGTTTCTGATGTACGTTGATTCGCTTGAGATATCATTTTTTTCTGTTAGAAATACATGTACTGGAAAAATGTTGATAATTTTGTTTGTGTGTACGGTTGTTCCCTCGGTTGTCAATGCCAAAACTCGGATTCAGTAATAGGTTAAGAAAGAATTCAGCACCCTGCTTTTAGTTATTGAATCACCTGCTTTTTAGGAATAGTATGGGAGAAAATTCAACTACCTACATTCTATTATAGATAAGTAAAATCATTCACTGAAACATAGTCAGAAACTTACGTCCTTCTTCCTTCTTCGTTCAACTTAATCTCATACGCTGTTCCGAATGCGGTCTGTACAGTTACGCCCGAAATTATTTATTCCTTTGTGTTATTCATGGATATATCGGAATGAAACTACTAATAACTACTTTCCTTTGTATTGTTTTTACCACAAGTTTTGAAAGTCTCCTAGAAGGCAACGCAAATTCAGTGTTTTTGAAAAAATTTATTCAAAAAAAGTGTGAAGAAAATAGCATATACACCACAAGCAAATGCATTCGTACTCATGTCAAAGACCTGGTGCGAAACCTTTATTTTTAATAACTGCCTCCAGACATTTTGTGCAGCTCTTTTCTAGGTTTTTGCAAACGTTAACAAAAATATTGGCCCACTTATCTTTTAAAATTTATTCCAATTCTTCAAAATTCTTGGGTTTCTTTGTACTGTCATTTTTTTAACAATTCCTCACAAATTTTCGACAGAATTCGGATCAAGACTTTGGCTTGGCCAATGCAAAGCATTTGCTTCAAAGTTTTAAAACTATTTCCTAACGAAATTTACAATGTGCTTGGGTCGCTTTATAGAAAAAAAGATCATGGAAAGCATCGCCCGAGTCTTAAATTTTTAAAGAGGCGTTCGAAGTATTGATCATCTTCAATCCTCACAAGGCTTCCAATTCCATTGGGCGAGAAACAACCCCAAAACCCAAGACGTCCGCCATCAAGTTTCACATTTGGATCAGTGTTTTTCGGATTGAAAGCTTCACCTTTTTTTTTAAACTGAAGAAACTCCGAGTGACAGCAAGGTTCAATCTTCGTCTCATCTGACCACAGAACCGATGACCAGAGATTAGTTTCCCCATCAGTGTGTTATCTCGTAAAAATATATTGGCTTTTAACGTGTCTAGCCGTACGAAGAAAAACTGTAATTGGTCTGCATCTTTTTAGTCTTTTCAACTAAAGTGTTCTTTGCAGTGTTGACACAGAAACTTCACTTCCCTCTAAACTTGATTCTGCAACAGCAATTTCCCTGTGATTCTTGGGTCTTTGTCATCCTCGCACTGCGTGTCATGCCGGTCAGAGTGAAAGTTTCTTCTTTCCTACTCTTCCTGTAAGGTTCTGAATGGTGCTATACTCTCTATGCTTCAGTACACTTATTTGTGGTGATGACTCTGGGGCATCAAATCTCTTCGAAATTGAATCATAGCCACTTCCGTTCTTGAGAGCATTTCCGACTTTCCCTCTTAACTTAATGCTGCGCTGATTTTTATTCACCATGTTCTCTCGACTGTTGCTCAACTTAAAATGAGGAATTTCATGAAAACTAACGGTACAGAAGCGTCGTAGAATACTCTAGAATAGAATGGAATATTATTGTAATTAAATAAATTAAATTCTCACGTTACTTCAACAGCATAATTCAATTAGTTTGTTTTAGGACGAGAGGTGAGCATGAAAAAATTTGAGCATGATGTACCGGCTTTTTTTGTTCATAATTCGTTTGAAACATATTCTTTCTAAAACTTAGGATTTACATTTCCTTCAAGAACACTTTCAAAAAACTTTTAGCATTAACGTCACGAAGTAAAGCAGCCAATTTGAAATTTTACTTGAATTTATTAAAGAACTAAACAGAAGTACGAATAATTTAGGTTGAAAGTGTAAGTTCATTTCCCGAGTGATATTTCCATTTGACCCTTGAGTGAATTTTTGATATAAATTCATTAATTACTTAGGAGTTATTTTATCTTCTTTTAAGGTAGGATTCTCAACAAATGAATAGGCTAGAAAACTGGTTCTTTAAACAATGCGACGCAACAGATCACGGGTGGTCTAGTTTGCAACAAGGCCAGGTTAGATTATACGATAGTTTTAGCCTTGCTAACCGCAACAAAGGTGTTCCAATCACGAAGGACAAGGGCACCATTTAGTATGGAGGTAAGGGAACTCGGAATCGATACACTAAGTGTGTTCCCACACAAGGCCCTTGCGCATATAAATAGTAAGTTGAGAAGGAAGTTTTGGAAGCAAGATAAAAGTCGAAGAAGAAAGTCAGAGATACTGAAAACAGGAAAGCTGTGAACTGATAAATGATTGTTCCTAACGATGGAAGAACCTGTTTTATTTCAACAAAAAGAAGGTCTATTTAACTCTCAGCTCGGGCCTTACATTTTCCCCCTGCGAGCGTAAATTTCCATAACTACCACAGCTGTATCTCTTTGAGGGGCTGGTTCAAAATAAAGAGAATTGATAATATATATATTTTAAAATCATCTAATTCGAATGTATCTGTTCTTGCGTATTTTCAACTGTTATGACGTTTAGTCATCCAATGATTGTTGATCCTGTGCCTAGATTTGCAGCGGTCATGTTGAAAGTTTTAAGAATCTAACGTTTCCCTCACAAAAATTCTCTCGTTTACCATGAAGCTAACGTGCGACAGTGGATGTAAAATGATCAGTTATAGTCAACAGCCAGAGATGCTGACGATTTATAAAGAAAAAGAGAAAACCAACTGGTAATATCTTTTATCAGGCTAAAATTTATTTATGTGCCAAAAAGTATGGTTGTTTGCTTACGTATATAACAGCCCAATCACAAATCATGCAACATAAAAGTTAAATGTTGAACCCTTTGGGATGTAATTCAAACCACTGAAAATGAGGAGAGCAGTTTATAAGCCATAAATTGGAGCTATGTCCGTCAGTAACACCAGGTTACAGCCGTAATTGATTAGAAAACATAAGCTTTTGAATCAAAGACAGGAAACCTACTCGGTTTAATGACTGCTTTTGGCAAAGAAATCGAATGATGTATGTATACTGAGCAGCTTTTAGAAGGGGATGTCAGTGTAGAAAGAACATGACATATTTTCAAATAATTCCCGTTTAAAGGATGTCAATTAAATTTAATGTTAGGGCTCTAGAATGGGGCATAAGCATTTTCAACAGGTCAGAAAAACTCTCCCAAAATATGCTTTCCCGTTTTTATTGTGTATTAGGAAAATTCTCTGAATAGAACTCTGTCCAGTTGGTTCATAAAGCGGAACACAGTTGAAATAAAACTGGGAAATCTTTCGTTTGTTTGATGTCCAAAGTACAAAAACTGCTTGTTAGTGAATGTTTCGTTTCTATTGGCTAGAAAAATTTCCTTTGATGTCTTGTTATCAAATAAAAAACATTCCTAAACGACCAAAGGACGCTCCGGCTGCATTCACCTCTAATTTTAGTTTGCTGCAGAACTTTATTGTACTACCATTCTAGAATCGAAGGAATAACCTCTAACTGCAATAACTCGAAGCCTTTTAATAGCTCAATTTCTGAAGCTAGAAGCATCTTTTCAAACCACCACCACCAAAAATGAGCTGGGCTTGTCAACATTGAAATGCACTGCTCCGGTAAATACACGTCAATTCGTATCCCATAGGCCCCAGTTCCCGCTCCAATATTGCTTCACAGCTTGCGATATTCGGGACATTTGAGCATAAAAGTTGGGCCCGGTTGGGAGCGCAAATTCCGAGCGGTTGTGGCGCTCTATCGAGGTCCCATGTCGCGGCCGCACGCGGAGATGCATCCCATTGTTTCGCCAGGTTTTTAATATCGAACAGGGCAGGCAATAACATTTTTATCGCAAAGCACCGACGAGAACTCCGCGCTCCGTGTTTGTTCAATATTCGGGATTCATAGCTAGTAGAACCGGTCTTTTGGGAAGAGCTTACATCGGAAAGGGACGAGATGATCTCGTGGGGAAAAACATGAATGGGTTGCGTTCACGACGAAATGAAATCTTTTAATACTGTATCATTTTACACAATGTAAAATGCATGTGTATCTTTTCGCGATCTTTAAATGTAACAACCGTGCCTCAATCAGAGATAAAGGAATGATGTCATAAGAAGTCTTATACATATGTAACAAAATTTATTCAATTTGAATACCGATAATGATGGAAAACCTTGGAATCTCAAACTACACGAGTGATTAACTCAAACATAAAGGCCATTAAATCAGTAAAAATTAAATCCCAAAAAGCTTTGATTATTCAGTTTTCAAAATAAGTGAACTGGGTTTAAATATTGCGTTCAAGATGATAGTCATTCAGACTACCAAACTGGTGATTGGATCACCTCAGTCATGGATCATGGCATCACGCAACCAAATTAGTGATGGTTGTAATGAAGCGATTAAAAGTCGGGATTTGGGTCTTCCATCCTGAAATTCAGAGCAAACATCATAAATAAAAATTAGTTTGATGAGTGCCCGGAAAAGTTGTTGACCTTTGAATAATTTTGAAATACTCATGCGTTGCGTTTTAGTGCTTTCACTAACTTGCTAATTTTCAAGAGCGATGTTTGGCAGGCAATAACGTACATTTTTTATTTACAGTTACAATTTATATTTTTAGTGCACCAATAACAAGAATGCGCATGGTTTAAAACTGATGTCGAGACCATATATTAAAAACGGCGCGAATTAAAAGTGTTCACACAATCTGACGATAGGGTTAGGATTATAGAAATCAACTTAGACAAACCAAGGAACGTATGTCAATTTTGTGAGCGTTAAGCGTTAAATGACACGTGGGTCTCGCGAGACATTTGGCCTCTTGTTAATTTATATTTACAAGAGAATCTCGGAATAGAGGAATGGCCATCCACCACAAGCCATATAGATAAAAATGCAATTATCACGAGTAAATACAAACACAAAATTAACATTACGACACATCCCAATGAGCCTCCAAAAATGAAATCATTACGAGTACTCACCAAGTTCGATGATATACGGACTTGACCATTTTTCTCCACGACCATTTTTCTTATAATTTCCATGACCATTATTCTTTTTGTTTTTTGATGTTCTTCTTTGTAGTTTCTGTGTACATCCAGTGGCTGTTACATGTGGGAGATGTAACTATAGGAGGCTCACAGAGTGGCAGAGCCCACATCATGCTAGTCGTAGTGCACTGTGTGTGTATCAAATTGATGAACAGCCAAAAAATGCAAGATAACTAGGAACACATAAATGTGAACAGGTAATTACATGAAAGTTTATTAGAGGCGAGTTTACCAGTTTTCACTCTTCCTACACTTCAACTAAGGATCTTAATAGGCCTTTTAAAAATCATTGTTTCTGTATCATCTCTTTTGGAAAAGTTCATAGCACGAATGGACACTGCTCAAAATCTGTAAAAAACTGCTTTGGTTCAGATGTGGTAATATTCTGGAAAAAATCAGTGTCTAACGGATGGTAGTAATTTGTCGTAACAGGCAAGCTGAAGCACAAATGTAGTAAGCTACATTTTGTGGAGTGTGACAGAGCCTACTTTCGTTCTTTGCTGCGTAGCTTCTACGCATGTAGCTCTCTCTTCTGTGTAGCTTTGTAACAGTTTACGCTTCGTGTAATTCAAGCCGACTTTGCAAAGTGCAGAAATCCTCGCGCAGCTTACACCAAACAAGCAATTCGACACCTAAACCCAGCAAACTCGTCTAAATCTGAAACAGCTCTTGAGGAATTTCCGTCGATCGGTATGGATGTCGCCAGCTTTAGCGAAATGTGCAATTGAGAAGGGACTTCCTGGGTGCCAGAAGATACAATGATGCCTTCATTGTAACCAGGACATCACCCCGATAGATTTGAAAAAATTTGGGAGTATTCAAAGTTTCGTTAGATAGAACAGAATGACATCCAGTCTTTCGATAGCATGCATGTCTAAAAACACTCTACGAAATTGAACAATTGTCCCACTTTCGCAATGAAGAAACACATGGACGGGGTTTGGAGCTGGCATTTTTGAACGTTTTTAGTATTGGAAAAGTGCTTTGAAGAGATCGTTGCTCAGCCGGTTTATAGAACTGAGCACGTAATGCCTTCAGTAAATTTTGAAGATTAGCCGCGAGGGATTTAGTGCCAATTTACTGCGCCACTTTCTCTCGTTCTGGAAAAAAATAAATTATATTATGCCATCCATTCTCCTCCTCTTGAATCCGTGAAGGTGGATTTCCTATGCTGCTTTAATAAACAGCTCTAATTTATTTTACTTATTGTTGGAATGGTACCCTGATATGTACTTCATATATCGCTGTCTAGTGGCAGTTCCTTCTTTAATCTTATTCGGTTACACCCTGAGACTAGGTTCCAGTCTAATTGTTGGCATGGCGATAGAAGGAGAAAATTTAGCCGGTATTGCGTTAGTTATGAATAAACAACTGTTACTCAATATCCGTGAGCGCTTGCTGATATGTAAGCTTCATTCACGTCTGCCTCTACATCAACACGGCTCATTGCTCGTTTGCCCATCAGCTACACCTGTCACTGTTGTTAATTCAGCTGCAAAGCAGAGTGTAATTTTAAAAATTATGTAAGGAAATTAAAGAATCATGATATATTTTAAAAAATTAGCCAAGAATATCATGATTACATTCGTCATGCGAAGCCAATGACAATTTCTCGCAACTTCAATCAGATTCAAGAGGTCTAGGTTTCAATGCCTCAAAATAGATGTTCATGTAATATTTTCTCGACGCTCAGTAATAACAAGCTGGATGCGCGAGACGTTTATTTTTGGCAGTCTATTGTTGTATTGATCGTCATTTTTACGATTTCAAGCATTCTATATTTTATTACATTTGATAACAAGGTTATTCAGTAATGGTAGGATGGACTTAGCTCTATTATCAAAGGCATTCCTACAGAAGTAAATTGACGATATGCTGGATACTTTAACAAGAGAGCAAAAGATTTAAACTTGGAAAAAATTGAGGAACGTCTCTTAATAAATTTGCAACGACAGGGTTATCTCAAAAAGTATATTGACTAGAAGAATGTAATCTATGAAAGAAGGTGATGTGATTAGAAGTAAAATAGTGACACCAACATTTCAAGCGTGTTTGGGACAGCTTCAGAAAAAACAACACATTCCTGACAAGAAATGAACACAAACCCTTTCAACGAGCGTTGCTGACGTTGCTTCGAGTAGCAGAGATACCTCCGAGTTCAAAGATAATCGCCCAAACCACGCAAAACAAGAAATGGAATAAAACAACATACCGAGAGGAGGTCAAATCTCTAATGGTTCCAAATGAAGGCTTTACTATTTTTTTGGAGAGTCGGGTGTTACAGGTACCTGAGTACAGTAGATCGAAATACAGAGTCTGAAAGAGATGAAAAGTAAACAGATTCTCTAAAATTTTACAATTGAAGTCATCACCCGGAATGAGTCATTACATAGCATTTCAAGTCTGTAACATAGGTACAGTTAGAAAATTTGTGAAGTTCATCTCTAGTTTAATAATTTAACAATCTTAATCATTCTGACAGTTGCCTACGTAAAATCTAATTGATCCCCTCCAATGGGGGTTGTGAAAACATTTTCTGTAACTTCAAGCAAACTCTGACTTCTGCATTACTGAAACTTCCACAACACGATATTTACATACTAAGGAGGTCGCGTCCATATTTTCAAACAATATCAGTGGAAAATCTAGCGACACATAGTAGTTATTATTCTTCGAACAGGATATAACTATAAAAATAGGATTTGTAAATTGTTGTTCATCAGATCTTTGGATATATACTATAAGGTTCAAGAAATGTACGTTTTTTATCGAGAAGTGAACACAGTGAACCTACTGAGCCTACAATAATTTCAGATTAACTTGCTGCAGCGAACTTGCAGCAGCGTGAATGTGAGACAGTCTCATTGAAATATAGAACCAATTATATACCATCACAACAGACACTGAAAAATATGCTGTGGCCCAGAAATTGCTACCTACGAATGCTGGCTCCTTGAAGCCATAATCAAATTTAAATTCTCTAAACCGCAAAGTACTTATATTAATTTTATTTTATTTCCTTTCTTAAATTGAACTATCGCCTCAAAGGCATTGGGATAAAAAATTTCAGCTCTAACTTAGTACAGCGTTCATCACTTACAAAATTTTCTCCCAAAATCTACTTGTCTCCTAGCAGATAATGCAAAGAGACCCACGGGAAAATGAAATTTAGACATGCTGAATGAAAATGACGTTCGATGTTCCAACACCTTCATTATCGGTCATTACTTGAAGTGCGCTCTTGAATTCCTTTTATTCACACTCATTCGTTCAGCACGATGCTCGCATGGAATGAAGACCTCCAGATTTCGCTCGTAAAGGAAGCCTGCAAGTGCGACCTTCATTTAACATTGAGCGAGTCTCTCTCTTTAATTACAGGCACCTGGTCTTAATTCTGCTTATGATCCCGCCTCAACAGGGTCCCATTAACCAACTTAACATTGACCTGCTCTTGAGAAACACGCAAGTTCTTTGAAGTCCGCACAGAAGCATTGCCCTGCTCAAATGCTTTCAGTTCACCTTTGAACATGTTGTCCTTTTCCTTAGTTTTGTTTATGAGCTAAATAGGTAAATGAATGAAAAGCAGCTGAAACCAATCTTGACCCTACTCAACTAAGTTTCGTTAATGTCTTTTCATTTCAAAATAATTTGGAACGTAGAGCAATAGGACGAAGTCTGCGGCGGAACGATAAAAACATTTAGAGTGTGCAGCTAGGACCATCCAACTGAGGTTTTCAATGCAATTAACATTAAAGTTTCTTTTAATTTCATTCCCATCAACCACGCATTTTCATCAAGGTAATTAGTATGAAGTCCTCTATTACATTGAATAACTAAATTAATAAGTAGTGCATCTGATGAGCTGAACAAATCTGACGATGTTTTAAGTTTCTTTATGTTAGGGTGTTAAACACGTTTCCTGCAAAGGGATCCACCGGTGGTCACTGAGGGGATTTTCATAATGCTGCTGGCCGACTTGCAGTCCCTAACTCAAGTTTTATAAACACCAAATGAAAATATAAAGGCACTTATAAAATAAATGCTAAATGATGGCACGATCCAGGTAATGTCAGATATTTTCAAAATTGCTTCTTACAATTGACTTTAAATTTGAATTGAATATTGAACTTCAGCTTAACTCATCGCAGGAAACGTGTTAAGTTACTTACAACTCAAGAATATGGGTAAAATCTTAGCATATTAAGAAAATCGTGTCCTAGTTTAGTTCCAATTTTCCTTTCTATCTTTTACTGAAGGCTGTAACGAATGAAGATCTACCCAGCAATACGTAAATAGTGAGTTTTAGTTAGGGTTAGTTCCACTGTCCACTCAATCATGTTTTTGGGTTGCTGACAAAATGAAGCATTTCTCTGAATTCTTGTTTGGTGCGTTTTCCAGTTTCGAGTACCGCGAAGAGCTGCGCCCATGCAGTCCATTTTTTGAGCCGCAGAAGCTATGCCTGTTTCTCTACGCAAGCCTCAAAGTACCGTCCGATAAGAGGATCCTTTGATTTAATCCGTCACTGACACTCCCAATGGATGAGCTCTGCTGCCCAAAAAGCCATTTTTCTGCATCAAATTTGAATGAGAATACCGATTCTTGTTACAACTCCCAAGTCCAAAAATGCCAGGAAAAAAAACAGATCCAAGTTCCACGGAAAAATGGCACAAACACATTGGAGGTTTGTCCAGGAAATCTAAAAATTAGTAAGCTGGTAGAGTTTACCGAGTAAAATTCAATGATTTTTTTCCCTCTGACTAGTATTAATGTGCAGACTCGATGACCTTTGACACTACCCATTCATGCAACCATGACTGCTGATGTTTTGCATAAGTGAAGAAGGTCCATGTTCCAAGCTGAAGAATGGGTAGTAAAAATGCGCTGTCAGTAAAGTTTGCGGTTTAAAGCAAAAGTCAAACTATAACTTTTTTTCTCTGAACAGGCGCTTGAATCGGGCAGGTATTTATTTTGTCTTATTTTACGCAAGGAATTTCCTTCAATGATCTTACCTCGCGCGTACGAGGAAGTTAAATCAACCTGAGTTCGATTTAATTGTGCACACAACCCTCTTGCTTAGGAGCTCAAAACATCCACCAATTTGTATGTATGATATGTCAGTCGACCCTCGAATTATCCGATATCATCTGATAACACAACTTGAACGGGTAAAAATTAATCTCAAATATTCTCAGTTATTTATTACTTGAATCGAGCAGAGCAGGAGTTGAATAAATGGGACAAGTTTTTATCAGTCTACAATGTGGTTTGCATAAGACGATGCAAAACTTGACTACCGACTAGATACAAATTTGTGAGCGGGGTTGAAGCAATGCGTCCAATACCTTCAGGGTTGCTCCTAGACGTGGCAATCTAGCTATGACGTCACACTAGTAGTCGGTTTTAACTAAACCTTGGCCCTGTAAGCATTTCTGCCAGCACTTATACAGAGGGACACAAAAAATCGAATAAGTTTCCTGGCGATTAAAATGAACCAGATTTCTGGAACCATGCATTTACTGTGGCAGATATAGATGTTAATAAAAAACATTTTCTCAAAAATCAGCTACGGACGTTGAATGAACTTCTAGTTGCTAAAAGGGAGATGCACTGCTCAAGCCGCAGTCAGGCAACCAAACGGGAAAAACACTGAAAGTTCCCAGGATCCGAAGAGAGAAAAACAGCAAATGGAAGTTCAGTCTAATGCTCTACCATGCAAAAGTCTCACAAATGCGAGTTGCTTTGTCTCACAAGTCTCACAAATGAAAGTTGTGTTGCAAGATGTTGTCTGAAACGAAGCCTTGACGTAAGCTTCAATGCACTAATTAATTGAGCCTTTTTGAGCATAATGATTTTTTTACCACAAGCGATATATCAGTAGACTAGTGTGCACGGCCCGCTAAAAAGACGGATTCCATAACTTTCATAAAGAAATTTTTCAGATGTGGATGACAAACAAATATATCCATCCTGACAGTACCCGTGGTAAAAAATATTCTTGTACTTGTGCACTGGTGAAATCGCATCACAGATACGGTCTTTATAACTACCCTTATAAGCATGACAGAAAAATGGAAGGAGCGGACTCCAAACAAATAAACCAAGGGTATTTTTAGGGAGTACCAGGACCCGTGGAAATTCCACTGACAAAGTCATCGTTAAGCTAAGTGGACCCGTGAAAAAATTCCGCCAACATTATTTACCCAACCTAACCTACCATGTCTGATAAAATGTCAAACATATCAATGCATGTAAGGCCATCTTTAAATACAATGAGGAATTCGGTATCCATGAGACCGCAAACTCAGACATCCTATGTTTCTTAAGAAGCGGACACCAAACAGATATATAAATAAACACACAGCGGGTATTACAAGGTTAGGTTGTTTCATAAGGTTATTACAGAAAATGCATTGAGTATAGCTACTTGTGGGCTGGAAAAGTTCAACGACTTCTAGGGCATCCCATCATCAACGTTGTCATAGGATGCACAGTTTTATTTAACCAAATTCACTTAACCTGGTCGAACACTAGACTGATTAACTGTATTAGTTGAGACATGACTGCAAGACACGTTCATCTGGGACGCAGAAGACGCCAAGAGGTGAGAGCGGAAACTGGCATTGTTGTTGCTTCTTTAGACTACCAGAAAATTAATAATTAAGATTTGTACACAAACTTGTACGTTGAGAATGCGACAATTTTTGGTGTGATCTAGAACTGATACTATAAAAAAAGTGAAATGCGCAGAAAAAATTGTACGTACTGTATGTAAATGAGAATGAAATTAAATATGTTCATGTACTTGATGAACTAAATCATAAGTTTAGCCATGCACATGGGAATCTGTGATCCATATTTTTCGTAAGACGAGGCGCAGTCAATTCACGGGAAGAGAGTTAGATTTACGTGAAAGACTACCTTCTTTTGTGCAGACGGAAAAGTTTGCCTTGCTCATGGTATGCTGTGCGGCGTTGTGATGGCATTCGTCGATGATGCGGTCGGAAATAACCGCCCACTCTCATTTTATTCTCATTTTGAAGCGTGTGACGAGTAGGGTAGCAGGAGGGTGAGGGCTGAGGAGGTCGGCGAGGCCGGAAACAGATTGCCGGCCGGTAACTGGCGTCGAGCAGCCGCCCCGGCGACAACCCTGTCTTTACGACTTCAAGTGGTACCGTCGAGTGCAATAAAGGAAAGCACTCGAGGACAAACTCGACGCAGGATATTTCTTCGTAAAAATAATCGTGTAAATGAGATCCCTCGACTGAAAGCATAGCCTCGTTGATGATAATTCGTTTGAGCTCAAGCTGAAGGTTCGGTTAGGAAATCCAGTAGTTGAATCGCAAAAGAATTGCTGCTCTCCCGAGTATCAGAATGCACGCTTATGTCGTTTACTGAGTCTGGCACTCAATCAGTTAGTACACAAAGTCAGGCATTTGTTTAATGCACAGCTAAGCTCCCGCATTGAGTGAGGGGGGGAACGACTGCATCACATTTTTCTAGTTCAAAGTGCTATGCGTCTTTAAGTTTCTCGTGTCGAAGCCTACGAACGCAAATAAATTTTTGGAAAATTTTGTTGTTTTTCCGCAACAATGACTATTTATTAAATTTTTACTTATTCAAGATTTAATCTCCGATGCTCTTGAAACCGAAGTAAATTCATTCTCCCATGTCCATGTCCTCGTCATAGCCGTGTGTCTATCGGACCTGCCTCCGTGCGGGAAACGCGGGTTCGAGTCTCGGCGCTGGAGGCGATTTTCTCTGTTGGACATAGGAGAAAAATTGTAAGCACAATACCCCACTCTACCCAGGTGTCTGAAATGGGTACCGGTCTTTGACCGGGGGAAAGCGTCATGGCGTCCTGGTGTTGGTTATAAGGCATTTGAAAAACCAATGTAAAAGGTGATATGTATCAGTCTTCAATTGGAAATAAAGCATCCGTAGATGCCGATGTTTGTTTAATAAAATCTGATCTCAATACAGTTTCCTTTTTTATAGTAGGATTTGATAACATCCAGGAGAAAAACTATACGGAGCCTTTAAAGTTTAAACAAAGTCTCGGATGAAATATCTCTTCTAGGTATTGATGAAAGTAGCTGTTAAGAATTAGCTGTCTCCTCGATATTGGTGGTTTTAAAATGATGATCTAATTCTATCATGAAGCTAATTTGAAGTCTACTTTAGAATTTGCAGTAATCCTTGTAAGACTAACATAAATTATAATTATCAATTAACCTCGTTCCACACTTTTCAACGCTCGACGACTATTCGGTCAGTCCTGGGTACATTTGAGACAATGATTCCAGATCAGGGGGAATGTGAACGTAAAATGAGGTTCCTATAGAATTCGTTGGACTTAATCAGGCCTTCAAGTATTTATATCTTTTCCTGACCATTGTGATAGTTCTAGAAAAAATTTCCCTGATATATTATTGTGCCATTAAAGTGCTTAAATTGCTTTAAACTGTCAGTTTGGAAACCTCAGTGAAGTTAAAATTCTTCCGGCACCACAAGGCCGCAAAATTTGGGTATCTCACTTGACACAGCTTATGACACGCTTGCAGAAAACGTAAATTCCTTTTGAAACGGAAAGATACAACAAAAATACGAATAAAATACGAAGAGACTTGTGCTGGATGTCGGTTGCACGCCACGCTAATCTTCGTCGCAAAAGTTGAGTGCAAGTTGAGACATACATACTCTAATTTAACCCACCTAAGACACAGTACTTTCCTACAGCAGATGCTGTTGATTTTTTGATGGTTATCACTGAAGAGCTCAGTTCTCCAAGGTACACTCACAAGAACTGACATTATCGGCCTACTCTATAGAGTGTAACTCAGGAATCTTACCAATGAACGCCAAGTCTTCAAGATGCGCTGAAGATCATTCCAAAGCGTCGAGTCCCCTTAGTGGGAAGCAAAATAACATCTAGAATGAGATATTCTTTTATAGATGCTATTAGATACACCTGAAATGTAAAGAAAAACAACAGTTTGAGCAAGACCTTAACACTTTGACCGTTACGTGATCCGCCGGTTTATGTACTAGGAAGGAATTTTCATAATGGTCCTGACCGACCAGTAGTCACAAAGTCAATTTTCATAAGTACTTAATCAAAATTAAATGAAGGCTTGTTCCTATTAATGTTTGTTATTTGAAAAATTGTTTATTACCATTTACTTTAAATTTGAGTCGAATATTGATCTTCAGTTTACTCCATTCCGGTCAACGTGTTTATGACCGATTTCATATGTCTGAGCCTCATGTTGTTCGTTAATTATTAGCCAAACACAACTCGTAAAAATGAGTCTACTCAACATTCTGTGAGTGATAGAGAAAATTTCGGGGTTTTAAGGTCAGTAAAATCACTGGAAGTTGATAATCTGGCAGAAATGACCAGTGAAAGGCCTAAGCAACAAAATAAAAGTTTTATGAAAAATGAAAGGAGAGAGTTACGACTTGGAAGAAAGCGAGTCGTTAAAAAAATAATTCGGCTTCTTAATGGCCGGTAATACTAATGGGGCTGTTTTAAAAAAATGATTCAAACTTTGGCTGTAGATTTTAAAAACTAAAAGAATGAGATGAATGAGGACAAATCTAAACATCCATCATTATCGAGATTTGGGATCTCAAAGTTGAGTAAGGTCTGTTTTACAGTAGTGGGAACAGAGTTCCAACGATGCATAATTCAGCTGATAACTTGAACTTTATAAGAAAAATGGAATTATAAAAAGTGTTCATAGCGTCCACCCTCCACGTCAATTGTTATACTCTCCAGTATAACAGTCTTTGGTCCCCGACCAAAGAAAAAAAGGAAACAACGCTAAGAACTGGAGGAGATGACTGGCCAGCATTGCAATCCATTAAACGTTCTAAAAGAACATTTGTAAGACTGAGTCTGCGAGAACATCATCAAGAACCTTCTGAAAACATCGTCTCGACAAGGACGGACATCAAACATCGTTATGACGAGGAAGAAACGCCAACAGAAAATTGCCAGGAACTTCAACGTACGACTACATGTTTTTTTTTTTTCTTAATATTGTGTATTCTAAACGGGATTTTATTATAACTATATTTATTGAATTAATTATCCATGTATTTGAATCGTTTAGGAAGTAGCTCCTGTTTATATTTTAGAGCGTTAATATCAAAATTATTAACTAGCAACTCAGGGAGGTGGCGTTACTGACGCGGTTCATTCGAGGGCAGGCAGGCAGTTGGGGGGAGACGCTCATTGAGAAAGGGCGAACAAGAGAGGGCATTCTCGTGCGTTACAGCCTTGCGGCTGTTACGCTAAATTGTAAAGTAAATCACAGCGTTGGAAAGTAAATTACGTTAATGTTATTACTGAATTAAGTTCTACAAGTCAGTTGTTTCTGTAGCCGTGGCAGTGCTAATTGCTGATAACATTCAGTGCCAACTAAGTGCACAGCTCCTCACAAGATGGCGGTACAGTCACCGGTGATCCGCATAACAACGGCGGAATCGCCCGATAAGATGAGTATTCCCTCTAATAATACCAATCTAGGCTCTTCATTCAAACTTCTAAGTATGTAGGATGCGTATTCTGTCATAGAGTGATAACATTCATTAATAGGTAAATTCCCTGTTCATTAAAGATGCCTTTTTATTTAACCTTTTGCGGTGAGATGAGTCAGGAGAGAAAAAGAGACGATCGTTCGTAAGAAATGAATGAAAATGATTACCGCAGATCACGTTACCGAAGATTACAGAAAAACATTCGAATATAATATTAATAAATAGTAAAATGTTCCCTTAATGGGTGGTGGAAGCTTCAATTTGATTAATAAATCATAGAAAATATAATAATTGTGACGAATATATATATATCACGACGATCAAAAGATTCGAAAGATCATGCTCCAGCGAATAATCAGATACGTGAATTATTACAACGATGTTTCCATCAGCGGGAAGCAAGAAGAACATTACACAATGCAGATTTGGGCCCCACACAGAAGCGATTTTCGGACACGATAAAATTATCGTGCATCATTCGCTCTTCGTCTTCAGCGCTAAAGCTAGCCCATGACGACCACCCACATCTCTTCTGCTGGTCTGAAAACTGCGTGTAACGTAGCCGTTGATGCAACCGTGTGAGAACGCCATGATCAGGGAAATGACAATTGGGAAACCGCCCCTGCGTGCCATCCAGCATTACTTTCCTCTGAGATATAAGTCATGAGCATGTCTGCTGTTTCGGAATGTGTTAAGCGATGCAAATTGTCGGAACTACTTTACAATGTTCAGTACTGTTCACCGATAGCAGACGATCATTAGAGTGAGCGAATGATGCCTTAATTTGCAGATCTAAGACATTGCAGATATTAAAAATTTTTCTTGGAGATCTACAACTTGTACGATTCGATATCTCGAAAACGACGAATGTTTAGGTTCCTACTTATTCCTAAAAAGTTGTTCTATTTTATTTTACATCGACTGTTAAAGTTTATACTATAAACTTTCAAAACACTCTTTATTTGGGTTAAACTGAAGAATCGAGCCCAAATTCAACGGAGCAGAGTTTGCACAATTTTATGTGGGACAAAAGTTGAGTCATCAGTACTTTCAATTGCATGCTTCAGTGGGAGAGCTATGTGGCACTTCACAGCGTGAAATCTGTATGGCGGATATCCTGCACCGGTGTGAGCAAACACCTAAACTATTATAAAGTTTACAAGCTTCATTGTAGTAACATTCAGAGCTATTTTTGTTTGCAAGACCCTCTGAACTATTTTATTACCATTTAAATAATAATTTAGTACTGAAAATAATGCCAAACACTTTGACCGCAATTGGTTAAACTGAAGCTCAACTCAACTCGAATTTTAAATCAATTCTAGTAAGCAACTTTGAAAATAGCGAACATTAATTGGTCACAGCTTCATTTAGCTTATAATCAAGTATTTATGAGAGTGGAGTTTGTGGCTACTGGTCGGTTAGCAGCATCATGAAAATCCCCTCTGTGGCCACTGGTGGTACACGTTGTGGTCAAAGTGTTAACTGCTCGGCGACACAGTCTATTCAGTACAAAAAATTAGGTGCGTTTTCATCTGTGATTATTGAAGAATCTTCCGTTTATCGATGAACTGAATGCTTCATGGGAATCAATTTCAATAGTTGACTCAGCAATAACGTTCATTGGCTTGGTAGACCTATTAGCGCCAACTACAGCGAAACCTACCAAAACACACTGTATACGACGATAATCTTTCACAACAAAATATTCAGGACCGCTCAGGTTGACACCATTGACCTGCCAATGATTACTTGCTTCTGCACTTCATGTAGCATATGTCTATTATAAAGAATGATACTTCATTTCTAACTCGGAATACTGAACGGTTTGCTACCGCATCATGAGTTAAACGCTACTGACCCGACCTGCATCCTGTACCGCCTTTAATGGTGAGGTCCTCACACACATTGCGAACTGTGGAAGCCTTACTCATTACTAAAAACTATTAAAATTAGGTACTATTAAATTTCTGATTGCCCATACTGTGTGCCAAGAACGATACACTAATTATATCATACTAAATACCAGTACTTTCAAAGAGCAGTATTCAACCTCTCAACCAAAATGAAAACCAAGAAGCCTGCACAGCATAATTGTCACATTCAGGGATGGAGTTAGAGAAAAAATATGAATTTTGAGGTAGTGTATCTAATTGGTTCAACAGATATTTGTAACTTTGGACCTCCGTAGCTTGAGTTAAGTAAGCGTGATGCTCCAGTGCCGGGCAACTATAATTATTCCCACATGCAATTAATGATTACTGCAGGTTCTAAATCATTCACGATTTTGGATTGCATCGGTCTAGAATATATCTTTTGTCTATCACGTATAAATTTGAGCCAAATGTTAAGTAGGTACCAAAAACAAAGTAAGTTGGTCGCTGAATCAAAAAACTGTACCTCAGGAAATGTCCAGCTGAAAATGTCGACGACATACAATTGATAAAAATTTCGTTTGACCTAATACTCTTCTGTGTGAAGCTTCCTAAACATTTCTTGGGCGATGGGAAATTCTCGTCATCTTACTAAACTTACTTTAGAAAATGACACGCATTTTCTGGCAGCGTCACTGCAATGTATCAACACCTGCACCGAAAAAAATCCAATAATGTTGTAGAACATTTCAAGATTTTCTCGCGCTCTAGATACACATACAGTATCTAGCCTAGAAATTTGGTTATGGATATGGTCCTTAGCCTGTCAAATACTTTTTGAAACGTCAATATCATATTCTTGTTACCGCTATATTCACAGTACAGCAATTATAATTCGGTCATATGAGTCGACTCAGTTTCTGACGCAGAATAAAATGCTGATGATGATATTTATTATCCATGGTAAATAAATCCAGCTAAATAACTGAAAATTTCATTAATTCATTCACCATTGACGTCCCTCACTGTAGCTAAGTTCTCTTACATGCTGAGACACATATAGTGCAGCCATTTAAATTTGCGAGTCAGATTTCGACAAACAATGAAGTGGATCTCACAGGTGGCGACATCAGGCTTAACTCGCGTCGGAAGGGATATGATTATCTTCAATATTTTTGCATTAGTACGTACATTAGTTCTTTAATCCGGATACATTCACGAACTACTGGAAGCAAATCAGTGTCTGTCAGCGATGTTCACTGCCTACGCTAGCCAGTTGTGTAACTTGTCTAACTCCCACCCAAGTTCCAGACAACAGCGGTCCACCCGCACCAAACATAGCCCGGCACCGTCACAGGCAGGCCGGAGAAGGCCGCTGCCGATCCATCTAAGGCATGTCAGCTCACGCCTTCATTACGCGCTCTGGTGCGCCACGACGCAAAGCGCAGTCCGTGCCCCTCGTTCCTTACACTTTCTACAGCTTTTTGAGGCAAGACCTCTTACTCGATGCAATTTCCATCTTTTGCCGTACTTGATGTTCATGTGCCGTAAGCGGGATTGTTTTTACTGATGTGATTACCTTGTCTCATGTTTTTGTTTCCAATCAAGAGCTTGAAAACGCTTCTTCCTAAACAGAGCAAATTTATGTATTGCCTAAGCTTTCATATGCTTTCAAATGTTGAATTGCAACGGCTAATTCATATTTCACATGCAGAACAAAAACATACAATTTACCCACTCCAACTGCACCCATTACTTAACAGGTTTTCTTTGCTGCTTAGAACTACTCAAAGCGCAAGAAAAAAAAATAGATTTTTACAACCGAATTGCAAACAAGATAATTGTAACCTCTTAACTGAGGTTGTTATATTTACAGGACTCCTGTGAGAGGCCGTATATGTGCTAGCCACGCTGATGTTAATTGAAGAGTCTAGCCGAAGAATTTGAAAGACAAATCTCTACAAATTCAACAGCTACAATTTTCCGATGTTAAAACAAAAAAATTAAAACAGAATGAATTAGTTAAAGAACTAAATAAAATTACCCAATTTTCAGGATAAAAAAAAAAATTTTGATAGCGTCGGGTTGACGTAATTTAAATAAGCTGTGATGAGCGCTTTCCTCCAAACCAATTTCTACGTACTGAATATAACTCGATGAACTGAACGAAGAAAAATTAAAAAAAAATTAGAGTTAAAGTTTTAATCAATGGTGGGCATTGGCATTAAGTAACTCAGCATACGGTCTCAGCTAAAACCATTGCAAATATTTCATATGATATGCGGAATATCCCGGCACAAATCGTAATATAGATCCTCATAGCCACTTGATGCAATCGAACATATAAGGCAGGTAAGGCAGCATTGAAATACTTCTTGTGATTCCGGTGATTTAAATAGCGTAATAATGAACTCTTATAATATTCATCACAGCAGGCTAATCGGATGGATTCTTAATCACCACACGAGTATAGTTAGGGTTAATTCGGCCAATGATAGTTTTATCGATCCTTTGTTCCTTAGATAATGATCAATCCGAAATTTGAAATAGTCCCAGACGCTTTGCAATGTGCTCAGTATCTTAAATGACATAGTGTAGAATGTCAGGAGACCCTCAGGTAGCTAGCTCTCTGCAACACACTTTGAATTTGGAGATCAGTACCCAACAAGAGACTGCCTCACAATGACTCAGATGTGTGTCAACCGAGAGCGCACGATATCATGGGAACTTACATACGATTTTTATAGTACACGCTTTCTCACTTCCTTGTTAACTCCTGTTGTATGAGTAACATAGATATATATATAGTACATTTGTAAGTATGGACGACATTGCTCCGTGATGAGACGATCTTTTGTAAGACTAAGATAACGTCAAGCAGTGAGGAAACTTATTTAAAAATTATTCAGATAACACAAAACGCGTATTTGTACGGTTTGTATGGTCACAAATGTTAACGACGAAAATATGATTTAATGGCACCAGATAAGGCAGCACCCGCGTGCACTTCAAAATGGTCATTCCTACTATTATACACGCCGTAAGCAGACACTTGAAGCTAGGGAATATGCAAATTCTCCTTTACGGTTATCTATAATGGCTGAGAAATTTGCATCCTAATGGGCGCTAATTGAGGTCCGTAGAAGCGCAGTTTTGAAACTCATTCAATGGAGGCTGTGGCTTCTAAGGAAATTGGTCCAGTCACTTGGTAATTGCACTTATCGAACTCCAAAATGTGAACAAAACTGTTAATTCCCTACACTCTACATTCTCGAACAGAAAATACCGCTTTTCATGACAAATCATAAACTAATGATGCACTATAACTTAAAATGTAAATACTTCTCTTATTCTGTGATGTATTAAAATGTAATTAGCATAATCGATATGTAAATATTAATGGCTGCGAAGCATTGGATAAAAAATCACGGAAAAAAGAAAAAACGCGTGAGTAATTTTCCTTCTGAAAGGTACAGGGTGGCGCATAGGTAACGCACCCTTTTAAAAAATTAATAATAAATAAACTATGAAAGGTAAAACAATAGGGTTAATTGCAAACGATAGAGGAACTCTTAAAGTTTATTTACATGTCGTATCCTGTCTACAGATACCCAGTGTATATTGCAGTAATAAATCTTTAAAATTTACCTTCAAAAGGGTGCGTTACTTATGCTCCACCCTGGATATACAACAAGATAGAGAATTTATGCATTCACTGATTACTCATCGAAATAAATTGATAAATTTTCTATCAATCTCAAATTTAATGTTATAATTTAATTTCACATATAAAAAAGTTCTTATTGAAGAACAGGACTTCACGCGCGAAACCTGCATATTGCGTGACTTGAAGCTTCATCAATTCTAAAGTCATCAGTTAATTCGCTTGACTTCATCATGAAAGTGTTACTAAACGTTGCAGCACCACATTCATTTTGGTTGACTGTTTAATTATTCAAAACAACAAAGTACGATAAATTATAGGATTGGTTATTCGAACTTAGACTAAGGATACTTTGTCCGACTGGTAATGAATTTATACCACAGTTTCTCTTAGTTGACTCATGTCCTTTAGAAGGACAGCATCTGCTACTGAAAAAAAGAAGTGTAAATTTTGTAGCGACGGAGAAATTGTTAAATTCTAGAATGACCTAGAGCTATTAATCACAAACCCTGAGAGAAGCGAAGGTGTTTCTGACACCGAAAGAAACGACAAATGGATTGAATTCGTTTTATTTTGGCCTTCTTGTGGCACACTGACTTAGGGTTACATGTCAACTGTGAGCTTTACAAATGTTTTGAAAACCAAACGAGGGATAGACAGGTAATTCGAGTAATCAGAGTTATTTAACTTTTAATTTAGAAAAAATGCCTTCTGAGAAAAATTGTTCACGGTTTGCTGCCGACCTAGATTGTCCCGAGCGCCAGGAGACAGGATATTTTTCATTTGATTCCGATTTATAATTATTGTTATAATAAAAGCACAGTCTGTCCCCAATTATTTTAGCTCGATTTGGTAACTTTCCGTGAATTCCACCGACCGAATGAAAGTTATTTATTTATTTTAAGCCGTTATTTTAAGCCTTCTCTATACTCATCCAACAGCAAGGAAGTGTGGTAAAGCCTGCAAAATGTGAAGGAATGGACGATTCGCAATCAACTGTTGCAAGTTATTCAGAATTTTTACCCGAGACAATTTAACAAGTAATGTCAAAAACGAAATGGCAGAGTAAGGGATAGCGTAGGAAAACCTTCCCTACTCAATGAGCTTGTATTTCATTCGAGGAAAATGTTGCAAGTAATTGCAATGGTAAAAAATTTAATTAGGTGTTGGTGCGATCAATCAAGTTTGTTTAGTGCGTGCTAGCATTAAAAGTGTTTCCATTACTTCAGATAAAGAAGCAGATAGCAATGCACAAACCGCAGAAGACAAGAGAGAGGCAGTAATATTATTCCCAAACAAATCTGAATTTCGCGTGCATATACGCCTTACTGGCTGGAACCTCAACAGAGTAGAGATTCACGAGTGATTACTCGAGTGTCCACAAGGATGACAAGCGCTGGCCACTAAATTGCAGCTGCGGTTTCATCATCTAGCAAATTTGTCCTATGAGTAGCACTCTCTGCCATCGCAATCGCTCATTACTTCCCGGAGACAACAATGCAGCGGCTAAAAATGGAGGACGCTACTGGAAGACCAACATCTGCTCCGTTTACGGAGTAATTCATTAGGGTGCTTTTCTCATTAGCGAATTGAGCAAAGAGAGGGTTAATCAAGAACAGAATAGCAAGTGATGAGCATTTCCAAGCTTCGCTCGTGTGATTAATTCTCTAAAATGAATTAGAAAATCATTTCAGAAAAAATCTACTCCGTTGAAGTTTATTTGGAAGACAAAATGAAGTTTTCAGGAATAATGTTACGAAGTCGAATGTATTATTCTATTACTTAGAGCAAACTCATTTTTAAATTCTTTATGTGCAAGTAACTTTTCATTTTTTCGAATAATAATTCAGAGCTCGGAACAAATCACTTAGGTAATGGAAGTTTATTTTCATAGCATCTCTCTCGAAGAGGCCCTGTGTTGTTCTATTTACACCTTTTTAAAAGCTCCTAACTTAAATGACTTCATCCAAACTCAGAGCTTAATAAACGTCAGGCTAGACTCTCTCGGACAAATGGCAGTTCCTTAAATTAAATTCCACTTCAAGGAATTTGTGAGGGAAGGGCGAGTATTCCTCAGAAAATTGATGGTTGGCGAGTCTGACCGCCTGGATCGTCAGAGCTGCAGGCAGGGAGGTATTTTTGGCTGGCTTTCGTGTTGCTGTATGAACACATCCACGCTCAAACAGGACCGCCTACTCATTTTCACGCCGATGCTTAATCATGAGCTCAGAAAAACATCATTCTCGGGAATGGCATTCATAAAGAAAGTTAATATTCGTACGCAAGACTGTTCACGTTCATGGAAGCGTTTAAACATTTGAATTCCCCGATGAAAATTTAAATCCTTCCAATTAGTGTTGTTTTTTGTCGGTTACTGAAATTTTTCGACAAATGATTCTATTCATTCAACTCTCTCTGAAAAAATCGATGATTTGAAGAGCCTAACTATAAGGTTGGCAGGGTAATTTCATCAACTAATTAGGGGGGAAAAGAGGTTGTAACTTCACCATTTCCGCTCATCCTTGCTGAGGTCATCGAACGCTCTAAAATGGGGGCAGTCAATTACGATTATTGCGCCCTTAAGCAAGCGATACACTGGGCTATTCCCATCTTATCACCTTGGGCTTGCTCGCAGCCATTTTACTGCGATGCAGCCAGGATATGATACAAGGTTCACAGCATTCGCGTTGCTGTGGTCCCTGTGTCATGTCTTGAAAGTATCGCCACTAAATCCCTGCGAGCAAGGCAGTGGTGATAACGTCAGAATGCCCTGTGTATCGCCTTCCTTTGTGACTGAGTTGGATTTTTGAATTTCCGTGAGTTTGATCGTTTGAAGTTTACATTGACGAAGGCCTTGCAAGAAACTTTGCATCGTAGCTGCCATGTGCCGACGCTATGGCTGATGCGCTGAGGTAACTAGGTTAGTTAGCTATATAACAAACGCATGTGGTGTACTTGAGTATATTGAACGTGCTCATTGAGGACTAGTTTTCGCGCAATTATTTTCTGAAATTTGTTACTGCTTCCAGTCATTTAAACTTTACATCGTCTCATGATTTCTATTTCTTCTGGTCGTGGAAGTGCGTCTTTGAAGGTAAATCGTATCACAGGTATTTACAGTATATTCATTTTCTGTCACTGGTCACGGGTTCTTATTCTTCGTGTTCCCATTATACCAGATAGAACATTTATTCCTATCCTCTGTGTTTCCTAAGTACCTGAAAGAACATGTCTTCGCATTTTCCACGTTCCCTAAGTAGCAGACAGAGCATGTGTTCCGTATGTACTTTTCAGAGCATGTGTTCCGATCCTTTGTGTTCCTCACATACCTGACATAGCATGTGTTCCCATCCTTTGTGTTCCCTATATACCTGCGAATTCATGTGTTCCAATTCTCTTCTCGGAACACATCCATCACTTCCCTTGTCCTAGGGTCACGCAGCTCACAAAAAAGTTCACCCCATAAAAAGAAGTGATGAGAACAAGGGCTGGCGACACCCACGCGATGTGCCCACAGAGAAGGGCGCCAAGTGGGCGCGTAATGACGGCCGTGAGAGAGAGTGAGGCCTGCAGCAACACGGAGCCCGTATCGACGTGAGTGGGGCGACGCTCACACTTCTTGGAAAACGAAAGCCTCTCGTAATTGGATACAAAAAATACGGGGCACGTTTATTTGAAGCTCGTGAATCATTTCTTAATTCGAATTTCTAGACATATATTTAAGTTTAATAAATTAACCTTAGCTGTACGTTTCCGAGCACATGAAATTTGAATGTGTCAGAAAAATGGTGCCCTATTTTACCACAGTGTTTGCTAAACTACCAATCGTAGGAAGATGAGATTTGTCTCATTCGTTACAAAATTTTGTCTGTGTTACTAGCTCAAGACCATTTAATGCTGACCATTCAATTCAGGCGCAATGGTGTTCGGAGTGAGGAGCATTTCCTTATCATTTGCACAAGATAAAAGTATCCTGAATTAATTTCCACATTAATGAATCGACGTGAAATGGACAGACGTGAAAAAATAAACAGGTATCGTTCACTTACAAATGTAATTAATTAAAATATTACCTATTCCAAAAATCAATTCATAAATGAAACTTCCATCGAAGCCCTTCTGTTCCAATTTAATTAAGCAATGCGGCCTTCATGGCTCTCGAACCATATTCTTAGCATCTCTCTCTCTCATTTCCCGCACTTTTTTGCTAATTAGCTGAAATCAATCTTCTCGAATGATTGCATTTCTTGTGATTCGGTCACGAATGTCTTGCAAGTCTGGAGGAGTCGTCTTAAATGAAACGGTTCTTCAAGACGCCCTGAAGGAAGCAATCGCACGGCATGAGGTCAAGGCTCTTAGGCAGCCACTCCAGTTCATGTCGACCACCTCAGTAAAAATTTCCTCCAGACAGATTTCTTCACAGAGGAATGGAGCGCCGTCCTGTAAAATCGATTTCTGTTGGTGTTTCCGTACGCCACATTGTACTTGAAAATGAAATGAATTGGAAAACTTTTATCATGCGCAAGTTAAATGGAAATAGTCCTCACTCTGAATGCCAGAATTAAATGGTTTACAATGAAACCCATTGAGTTCATCACAAAAAGTAAAATTTTGCAGAGAATGAAACTAAGCTCACCTCTCTAAGATTGATGGTTTTTGAGTAATAAATGTGCTAAAATTGAATTACGTTTTTCCCCAGCCTGTACGGTAATTTCCCACGTTAAGTTGGATCAAATTAACATCGAGGAGAACACGTTCAAGGACGCATAAAGTACAAACAGAAATAGTAGAATAAAATTAACCTAAAATAATGCGATTCAGGTACATCACATGCGCAGACACACGTGCTGAATTTATTTGCGCTGTAGAAAACACTGCTTAGAATTTTATCAAAAACCGCTTATTTATGAACCAGTCTAGTATTCACATTTAATCTACTGCACAATAAATATTATTATGGGCACTGGCCGCAATAAATAAAACTTAATGGGTTCTTAAAATTATTTATAATTTAGCTTCAGCGGTTTTCAAATTTCATGGAAGAAATTTTGCCCGTAATTCAGCTGTTGTAGGAAACGAATAGATATGTTGTAACTCCTCAACAAAAAAAATTGTTTCAGAAATATTTTCCTTAATTCCAATATGAAACTAATTTAGTCTCTCCTCGTCGAAATACCGACAGAACACCAATTCGAGTATAATTAACAACACTATTCAACAAATTGAGCTCAAATTCTTCAGTTAAAGCAGAAAATAGGGCAATAAGTACGTGGGTCACACCAGATGAGTTAATTTAGAACTCCATGACCACAACAAAGATGTTCCTGAGAAAGGAAGGAGGAAGGCCCCCTTTAGTATGAAGTTCAGGGAACAGGAAATTTATGCTCAATGAGTGTTCCCTTCCTCCTGCGCATAGCAACAGCAAGATTGCAAGAAGTTCATGCAATAAGATAAAAGTTGAAGAAAAAGTAATAGGTGCTTAAAAAGGACAGCTGTGAACCGAAAAAGACGTTCCGTCACCAAATAAAAACCTACCACATATCAACAGAAGAAAGGGCAACTCAACCATGAACTCGGCATCTTCCACATTTCTCCTGAGAGAGCTAAATCTCCTAGACACAATAGTTTCAATCCCTTGGGAAAGAAACTTTGGAGATATCCCTATTTTAAGTCTAGTTATCATGTGCACACCATGATCTGAAAAACTGAAATTTGTGACTGTACAAATTACGATCTCATGCTGATTTATGCGTAGAAGAGCTACATTTTACAATTATTGGAACTCTAAACTGTGGTAGAATGCGTATTAATTTTAAGCTTTTCTCATAAGGCAGTGATGTACAGAACTAATTTTTTAGAAATTGCAGGACTCTAATTTATTTCTCGAAATAGTTTTCCCCCCGATAATAACCCAGATTTAGCTAATTAGCTGGCTGTAAACTCCCTTGCCCCAACAAAGGTAATCTCGAGAAAGCGAAGAGAATGGACCATTCAGCAAGGGCAGTGAAAAAGGGGAATCTACGTACAAGTTATGTTCCCACACAGGATACCCTACGTAGTGAACAGGAAGTCAGGAAGGAAGAGAGAAGACAAAGAAGAGATTGCTAAGGCATGAAAAATGAAAGATGGAAAGTGAGGACGAAAAACAGCTCCCTACGAGGCACCAGTTCCCATGGCACAGGATAAACAAACTTAACTTATCTCAACCGGTTGCCTATTCTGTGCTTCACGATTGTATCCGTGTATTCCAATACGCCTTATCTTTTTTTGATAATTCCTTTCCTCTCTTTCATCCTAACTGCTCGCCTCGTCTCTAAACTTATCTTTATCTACTGTAGCAGTACAGATTTTCGAGAGATATCGTTCGCCGTACTTGGAATCTCACTTTATAATTTTTTTTTTAATTATCACTAGTTTGAACACTGATTAAAAGCTGCTAGCAATCCCTGAAAGTTGTTCTTATTCAGCAGCTCTGAACAAATGAGGCATACATTGCTCCTATTAGATGCAGCAGAGCTCGATCTCTTCTCAGAAAAACAATTAAGTTCTTGACCAGTCCCTCGACTTTCACATTCGCTACAAATTTATGTGGAGCCTCCTCATGTAGCTGCAAAATGCAGTAAAATTAACTATTTTTGCATTCAGGCGTTCTTGAGTTCGTATTCATATCTACGAAATAATTGGGAGATAAACGAAAAATATGACGCGACTTCTCATTGCTCGTTGGGGCATCACATTTCCCTACATTAAATGGTGCATGGTGATGTGCGCAGGTATGGTCATTGTGCGTTTAAAAACAGTGTAAGGGCTCCATCCCTCACCCACTCTCATATTTCGAAGAATTCCAACTGATTTTACCTCTCAATATTAAAATTTAAAAGATCTTAACAAACGAACTTGAAGGAGACGTAGATAATGGTTTTTTAAAATAAAAATACCGTGCTTCGAGACATTTAAAGAGCTCAACGAATCCTGGAGGTAAAACAGTCTTCAAAACATCCATAAAAAACCTAACCACATCTACCATCTACAGTAAGTTCAAAATCTTAGAAGTACATAGATATGATGACAACTACAGTTCAAATTAGATAAAAAGTTCATCAGGCATTCCTGCAAGGAACCCTGCTATGAGAAAGTTTGTATGACACACAAGGCGCGAGTCTACCTCAATTTACGTGACCATCTTACAGCGGCGTACGGACAACAGCCGGTTAATCACGGTTCGACCTGAGAACACCTCTGCTCGGGAAAGTCTTCCCCTGAATTGATAAGGTGGGCGCAGCTCCGTCCCAGAAAAGAATCGCCGTCTAGGGTGCTGCTGACACACGCGGCTATTATCCAATTATTTCTGCCCTGGAACAACGCGTACAAGGGCCGAATTTTCGAACAATTTATGCCGTCGTTGCGGTATAGCTGCCAGAGAGAATTTTTGAAAGTTAACATGGCAGCGCTATTTGCTATAACGCGTAACGTAGCTAAATACTCTTTAAAGAACTTACTCTATCAACTGTACCTCTGGGACGACGTAAATTGTTCAACACTTCAATGGGTCAAACTAAAGTTCGATTTCAACTCAAATTTAGAGGTAATTGTAGTTTGTAATTTTGAAAATAGCCAAAATTACCTGGATCATGCCTTCATTTGGCTTTGATAATGTATTTATAAAAATTGAGCTTGTTACAACTCGTCGGTAAGCAGCATTTTGAAAATTTCCTCTGTACAACGCCGGTGGCTTATATGGCGGTTAACGTTGTAAAATTTTGGCCCCTTGCGTAGCACAATTGTCAAGATGACAATCGCTGTATATTCCAACACAACACCTTATCTGGAGAATGCATGTATTCCAATTCCAGCAAGGTGCAGCCCTGACTGCACCTCAGGAGCTACAGTGGGGAGTGCTGCGTACACTCAGGCGGGCATCTCACAAGGAACGCTGCGTCAGGGCTCGAGTGGCGGTAATGGTCGAGCCCAACACGTTGGGTCAGAGTGCAGTTGATGTTTTCTCCTCCTGGGTCCGATTTTTTTCTCGTAAAGTTATCATCAATTGAAAAAAAGCCTCGTAGCTGTCAAAATACATCAGTAAGGGATTCATGGATATGTACATTCACTAATTTTCCATGATGTGCTCGTACTTTAAATAGGTAGTTTACGCTTTCAGTTATTCGAAAATGACAGTACAGTAATAGAAGTGAAAAAATGAAATTATTGTGCGGCTGTGTGCCGGAAAATTGACCCTATTTTTCTTTAATGAAAGAAAGCGGATCGTTACGAACAAAGGCGAAGCACATCAAATTTGACTACGAGCATCAAAAATATTAAGGTAAATGGAAACCATGACTAAAAAACTTAGAAATTTCGTCTACTGAAAAATATACTAAGCCACCGAAGAGAAATTCTGGTTCTAGCTTCGATCAGGTTGACTCTGGCTTAAGAAAAAAAACTTCCTGTTACGGTCTTTAAATGTTGAAGCTTAATTCCACTGCTGTGGCATCAGTTACTAGGGTCCCATTTAAATGTTGGTATTCCCGTGCTTCGCCCGCAGATGTTATGGTAGCTTTTTAAGTGAATGCGTTCAATCCCCTCGCTGTGGCGCCAATTGTAATGGAGCTTTTTAGCTCGAGATTTCTTGATCCTGCTGTAGCGTCAGCTTTACTTGCTATTTCCTTTCGAACTATCCAGGATTAACGTGAGATTTTATCGTGATGTTATATCAAGAATGTTAGCGACTCGAAACACTCTGTTCATAATTTTATTTTCGCATTTTTAATACTCGTCATCGTGACATTTTTCTGGTCACTTCAATATTTCATTAATCATTCACAGGATAGATAAGTCATCTATAGTTTATATTAAATTTATCCAATAATATGATTCATCATGTGTTCAAGACTTCAAAGTTTCAAGGTATTATTTAAGGCAGCGTCGAGTAGCACTCTAATATTCTAAACTTCAATAACGTCAGCGACAACTTGAAACTCTATCCTTAACAGGGAAGTAAGACAACCTGAACCACACCGAGGGTTTACTGCCTAAAGGAAAAAATTTCGTACTTACTGAAGGCATCAAAAATAGGCCTGCTACATCAAAAATAGACCTGCTGCATCAAAAATAACCCTACCCATCTAAGATAATTCTACGCGTAAAAGATAATTCTACGCGTAAATCAGAGGTGGGAATAGGACTATGTGAACACAAGTAAATGTGTAATGACACTTTTCTTGCACGTGGGTTTGTACATGACGATTGGTATGGGAAATTTAACCACGTTTATCCGTTACTTAGATCTTGATCATAAATGACAGCAAAGGGATTTTATCGAGAAAGTTTCTCGCCATGCCAGATGTGCAGGCGGGGCACTAGCTTAATTAACCTGCGCCTATCGCCATCGGACTTGAAGTGTAGACCTTCCTCATGTGAGGACATAGCCTTCACAGCCCCGAAACTGATTTGTGACGGTTATAATCGAGCCTCTCGAGCAAGCAATACCGTTTTACGAGAACACACTGAAGTCTATTCTCAATAGAGACATTGATGATTACTTTTTTGAGTTGCTAATAATATCTTACTTAGTTTTCTTCAGAAATAGAATTAAAAATGACAAAAGAACATTATTAGCGAAAGAACTGCTCTTGGTGTCGACGTCTGGCATCTTCTGCAAGTGGTTGTTCTTCGTTTCGTAATCGTTGGGTATTGGATTTGATGCTGGTGCAGACCCTGGAATGTCAACGTTCGGTTTATGCCAGTTAGAGCGTCCTCTACAATCTCATTCGATAACATGGTGGTTTGGCTTTAAGCAGTTTAGGTAGCGCGTTATGAGATGACTCATAATACTTCCTCGACAAATCATTGAATAAAAATTTATAATAGCAATTTTCACGCTTATTTCATATTTTGAGAAATTTTGTTAGGTGAAATGCATTCGAAAACTGGCAAGTGAATCAGCAAACTGCAACTATGCGTGCGAAACTTACGCTGTCTCTGCTGGGGTATTGAGGAGATGAGTAACTCATCAGACTCTAGGCATGTTTGTTTATCGTCGCCAAGATTAGAGTTTTATCTTTTATAATTTACAAGCATGGAGAGAATATTAGTAATAAATTTCTCACGCCAAATTAGTGAAATACATCAGAAATATTCACAAATAAGATCAGTAGGATACTTAGGCTACTCTTCCACATTTCTATGTAAACAACCTTTCCGGTATGACAGACTCTCATTCATGAATACTGCATCAGCGACAAACACGGAAAATAAGACGACATGTCCAGGAAATCCAGCGATAAACTGCGTTGTTTACTGCAGTCTAAGGATACCTCTGCGCCCGTCTCAGGTACACCTACGGACCTGACCGAATCCCTACTGAAACAATAATTTCCGATTTGTCTCAAATATTTTGTTATGTGTTATGTCATCGAACGGCAACGAGAAAAGCTCTTCAATATGCTGCAACACAAACACTAATGTTTTCTGAGGGATCTTTGTGAAGTGGAGCAGCAAATGGAGGCAAACACGAGTCAATTCTCATCACAGAAAGGCACAGCGGACGATTTTGCGAAGATGAGAGCCAGCCTGGAACTGAAGGACAGATTGTCTGCTGGCACAATTTCACGCTTTTAGAAATTTTTAGCACTATCGCACTCCTTGCCTATTCAGGCAAATTTCTTTTACTGTACGTGTTTCAAGATTCAGCGTCTATTGTGATTGAAGTCCAGAATACTTGCAAGTATAGAGACAAAATATTCATTCGCTGGTGATAGAGAACATATTGATACAGAAAAACACCTCGCCTTGAAACTAAAGCATCTGATGTCCATGGGGAAACATAAAGGCCTGACAAACCCAATTTTCGTGTCCAGCTTCGCGTTCCTACAACTCAGTAAGAGAAAACGAGTAAGAAACTTCAGTGAATTCGTTCAGCTGTGTGACAATTAGAAACCTTAAACTTAATTAATGGCATAAAAACATGTTTGTACTTTTGAATTAACAAAAAATTTGAGAGATAAGCTTACTTTACTAGGATTTCTTTTTGAATTACATGAAACTTAAACTATTTAGATAGCGACTCGAGAGTTACCAAACTCATGTCTATACAGCGGCTCAGCCAGCTTGCAGCCGCACCTACGTGCCAATTTGACAACAAATCCTATGAACATTGAACAACTTTCATTGCAACATTTAGTGTACTTTTTAGAGAATAAGTTTAAAAGAACGAGTGAAAGAAATTTGCAAAGAAGTAAATGTAAAACTACATTCTTTGAGTCTCATTAAATTTCTTTGTCAAAACCTCTTGCTCACCTTCGTCGGTTTTGTTACTGGGCAACACGTATGTCATTTTAAACGTTCTAATTTAAAAGCCTCAGCTGGCAGCCCTGAGTCTGAACAGTTGTCTGTCGCAATGATGCTAAAAAATCCTATTTCCGAATGCCTGATGATGTATTTTCGGGAATCTGATGTTTATGTAAGCATAATTCGAACATACATCATCTTTACTGCTCAGTGTCCTTTGCATCAATTCCCTAGCTAAATATTTACCAGCAGATTACGTTCTTTAGTATTGAATTTTAATACTGAGTTCGCACACTAAGGTTTCGCACAAACATTGCATCCTGAGATACAACAATGATAATGAAACTTTTCTTTCTTCCTCTACATTAACGAGAAATCCTATATCATATTAAATTCAATTTTTTTAGAACACTTTTTTCCACCAACGCGGTAAATTAAATTTCTTGTCCAAATTGAGATAAATTCGATGTTTTTATCCCACCCTATGCAACCACGACGAAAGCTTAATTTTTCACTGAACAAGCTCGTGCAGTACACGGTGAGCCTTGGGGCAGAAGTGGAAAATCACACTCGCTCGTACCTCAGGAGTGATCACGCATTCATTGAGGCAGGCTCGATGTTGCTACTGAGGACGCTGCGACCCCGAAGACTAAGTGGAGGAAGCAGTGCAATCTGCCCTCATGTGATCCGGACAGAATTGCTTCTATCCAAGCATTGTCTCGGCTAAGCATTATTGCCGCACAGGCCCGGCGCCGTCTAATCAAACAACACGCATTATTGTGTCTGGTGCGCAACAAATAGAAAGACCCAAAGCTCCCTTTGAGTACACACACACTCGAGGATGAGATGGCTTCGCAGAAAGGAACAAGCGTCCCGGTTCTCCTAAGCCCGCATCCAGTAATAGATGGTCTTGGGCGGGCCAGCAGTGATCTGCCAAAGTAATTACCGCTTAGTGCTTAGAACTGGAGGGTAGCATTTTCTTTCCCAAATTTAATCATATTCTGAGAAGAAATAATTTAAACTAATTTTTTCGGAAATATTAAATGCTTTCATGTTACAAGACACTATAAATTCTCAGTTATCAAAGAGAAATTACGTACGTGCTAAGACGTGCATCAGAATTACATGGTAAATACAACAAAGAGAAGAGTTCATAATTCAAAGTAATGACGTTCTTGAGTAATTATTACGCGTACATAGGTCTGGACTAATAACTTTAGCTGGTTTTATATTTTTTCATGTCGAAATTACGTGACTTGTTCAGGGCATGAATGAATCATTAAAACGTAATACTTTATGCGTAATACTTTATGCTGTTGAAGTTAACAATACAAAGTTTTGAATACCATTCTTTGAATAAATTTATGCACAGAAGTGTTAAATACAATGGCGGGTTGATATCCTAACGACGTGTAAACGTTCAATATGGATTAGGTAGCAGTGATTTCCATCGCAAAGATAAGCCAGTCTCATACGAATTCAAGTCTCTTTGGTAAGAGTTATTTGTACGTCACATGAAACTACAGCAGGCGTATGGTTGACCAGAGAAGAATTTGAAACTACAGGAGAAGAGAAGAATTTGACCACAAAATGAAATGTTTATCAAATATTTTCAGAGATAATGTGGTTCCTTAATTTTTACCTCCATCAACTTAATTATATCCATTCAGTAAATCGGGAACACTGCAGTTCATGTTTGAAACAAAAAACAAACATGACTGCTAAAATCCTATTTACTAGAAAAGCTCACAGTCAGCTTGCTTTTGATATGATGCTCATCATTCGACGAAAACAAGTTATTCGGAGGAACTTTATTCCGGTGTGTTCATATTTGACAACTTCCAGCCAATACTAAGAACAGGAGCTCTGACTACACCCGTCCTCTGCCCACTCCCTCCATGTACGGTGCAGCGCCCTGACAAACAACTGACAACGATTTTTTCCTCGCACGGAACGTCTCTGTGACATCCGCAAATACGGACGGTGGAGAAGGAATTTAGGTTAGGGCTGCTGCTAGCGTGCAAGCAAAGTAGATGAGAAGGGACATAACTTGCAAAATTTTGTTGAGTGTGACTGATGGGATGCATAAACTTTTATGACGATAAAGTTGTTCTTTGAATCTAAATGAAAAAATGATATTACAACAACTGAATTAAGGAACACATGTAGCTTGGCGGGATGATAATTTTGTGGTTCTGCTTCTGAAGCTCACTTTTCAGTCTTAAGTACCATTTATTGTTTTAAACGATATTATGCGCCTGTGAGGGGGTAAATAATTGAAAAAATTCTCAATGTCTTGCATTGTAATCGAAACTCGTGATTATTATTGATAAATGACAAATGCATCACAAACAGAGATTCCTTGGAATTTTATGATTTTAATTACAAAATTTACTTGACGCTATATTTTCAAATGAAGCATATGACAAAGGCAGTAAAACATCTTGCATGTCATCATTTTAAAACTACGTTCTACCGAACTAAATTTTTTCGAAGTTTCATAAGTTTTATTTGAGCAGTGAACCAACAAATTTTTCTGAGCCTCAATGACGAGCTTAGGAATTTGCTCTAACGCAATTTTTCAATTTTGAGTAAAGCACTTCTGCTTTTTTGCAGCAAAGTTACTGAGATTCATTGGTTAAACACCATTATATCATGCGTTGCAACTGTCGTAAAGCTGGCCTGTATTTTCAGGCGCTGCCACTCTTATAGTTGGTTAAATACGCCTAAAGGCTCACGCAGCGCGTTGTGAGAATTTTTTTTTTCCAATGCGATCCACTAAGCTGCAACAGCATCGCAAAACGGGCTTTTTTCAATTAGCAAAAAAATTGTGCCACTAAATACTTCCAAAATTTAAATACCATTACTCGAGGCACCTGAGAGCTCCAGAAACAAATGCTTGCATAAACGCTCCTTAATATTTATGAGATTTGAGTAACAGCTTTCTAGAAAACTGATTCATATCAGGAGAGGGTGGTAGAAACACAACAACCCCATCACCAAACAATACTTTGCTCTACTTCTCAGAATTGAAACAAATTGTTCGTTCGCCTCGCAATACTTTGTTCTCCCCTCCTGAGATCCATTATTCCACGGTAGCTTTATCTTCAAGAAGTGCCGTTGATTGTGATGAATGCGACATTTGCTGCGAAGTATTGCATTCAAGTTATGCACGGGCATATGGCCTCAGAAGTTACGGGACGCCTTGGGAGTTTATCTCCTTTAAAGGCCTAACTTCTGCTAGGGAAGCATAACAATGTAACACTTAGAGATGCGCGTTGCCAACTTGGATAAACCGAGTCAGGGGTCATGATATGGTATGAATGCAAGGAACATCAGAGGATTTGACGCTGAGCCTCGTTTTTTTCGTTGCTTTGTCAATATTTCTGACATTCATGTTTTTAGATCAATGAGACGCCCAGAAAAAAAAATTCAGTTGCCAACTTGAAAGAATGAACCTTTAGGAATATTGCGCTAGAATGAATACGGAAGAATTTTTTCTAAAGTAATTACGCAAAATTTCACGAATGACCTCATTTCATCGATTAAATTGATGAGTACCTGTAACTAATTCTTGTTCTTATCAGTTTAGGCTCGCACAAGATGTATAACTAGATCATCGACTGCATTCTTTTCGCTAGTAACGTTTCCCCTTCCAGAAGCTTCCAGGCGTGCGGCGGTCCACACGAGCACGCACGGGACGAGTTACAACCTCACGTGTCTGTCTAATGGCCACAACACTGCACGCGACGGTGAAGAAAAAACGCAGGAAAAGATTCCTTGTAACAAACAGTCGTGCAAAAGTATTCATTACAACAAACAATTGAGCTAAAATCAACGAATGAAGAACCTTAATCTCGTTCAAGGATTTCATGTCACTATACTGTCAAAAAAATGTGTAAAGTTGGATTGAGTGATTACATTATATGCCCTGCTGAAAATAGAACTGGATGTTATTGCTTTATTATCCTGCTGTGCAATTTTTGCCTAAATGTTTGAGGTCAAAAAGTATTGCAAGCGTAAATGTAAACACAATGAATGAATATTCATGCACTAGCTCGTTTACGAGGATATGATTTTTCAGTGTAATAATTCAAAGGCAATTAAACGGGAACGCAATGCCCGATGCTAGCGTGTTTTATCAGTTCAGGACTCGCTTCAAATGTTGACCTTTTTTCTACAGCAGTCGATTAACTTCAGTTGATTTATGTACGTAGCGTGATAAGGAGGAGAGCATCGTTTGCTGAAGAGAAGAGAGTTTATTCCTGATTTAATGCGAATGGGAAGATCTATAATCGTAATGCGTCAGAACAGGAGAGACAATCAATGGGAAGTTATTCTATTTTTTATCCCAAAATCACATGGACCAGCAAAGCAAGAAATGAGTCTTCAAGAACATTTGCGCAATTACTGTATTTGTAGCAATAGCGAACTAATTAATTACGGAAGTTATTTATTTATAAGATAAAAAACTACGATATTTTCGACAGCTTGAAAGGTCTAGCATAAGAAAAACATCACTGCTGTTGATTCTAAGAAAAGAAGAGATGAAGTGAGTTATACTTCGATAAAAGACCTGACAGGAAAAACAGATGGGAAAAGGCATGAACCGTTCATTTTTTGTGTATCCTGAAAATCATTTTCGTAAACGATTAAAAAGTTCAAAACATTTACTTCGTTTACTGGAGAATATATGAGAGGTTTTGCTAGTCTTGCACTGGACAATACCTGGTACTTCTTACCTTTGTATCTCTGGCACCGGTACCAAATCATTGAAAATCTTTTAACTTTGTAACTTGAGCACAGTATTTACAACTCTAAAATACAGTGAAGGTATCGAAATAAACTGGAGGCTGTTTTCATTTCCCCCAAAATTGCCCTTCAATTTTGGAAAAGTAAAATTCAAGAACATTTTATCCTAGCGTGGGGTTTTATTCCCGGTGAGGTTCAGGATCCTTTTTCAATAAGAAAAATATACTTTACAATACGTTTATTTGCATTTGAGCTTGGTGCAAACATCAATTTAAACTAAAATAAATTTGACTAAACTCAATACCGCAGCTCCAGTAAATAAAGTTAGAGTAACCTTTCTGAAAAATTTAAAACGTTTAACCATGGATGAGCAACGATCTGCAATGTGCAGCCTAACGTCAAATAGTTTCAAACTCGAATTGCAGATTATGCTCTCAATTTTTGCATGAAATGATCTTTTATCACCTCTTGTACATTGGAGGAATCATTCAACTTTTGTACTCAATATCCATTCATAATTCAATCTCTTCCATTGTTACGCTTGAGAAAGAAATAATTCACAACTACGACTATTTCAAACTAGGAGCAGAAGCATGTGCCTTTCATCAACAAAATGAGCTCTAAAACGAAGACGAGAATTTCAATCTGAGTTAATTTCCAGCCCATGTCCATAAACTTGGCCTTCAGTATTACCAAGCATGAAATAAATATCAAACTTACGACCTCCAGGTATTTTTAAACACGGGAACAAACCACGCTTCATCTGGATATTGATTTGTTCCAGATGAAATACAAGAGATTCTTCCTAGTAGTTCTTACACGAAGGCCCATAACACGGGATCTCATCACTCTGCCAGACAAGAAATTTTACAGACTATGCATGTTGGGCGTGAGGCGTCCGTAGATTAACTGTCCGCAGCTGCTGGCCAAGTATCTGTTAGGAAGTAGCGCTCCGCACGCGATCTGCGTCTATCAGGCCACGGATACCCGGCCGTCGCTATTAATTAATAGAAGTAATAATTTCTAATTAACACTAAATGGATCGTAACGGAAGAATCTGTATAAGATAAGAGTATTATAATATTAAATGTAAGATGAGGGTTTATAAACTAGCAGTGCTATTAGTGTTTACGTGATTAATCATTTAAATAAGAAGAAACATATACATTGTTGGTGAAATAGGGGTCCTAAAATTTTTTCCATTCTGGTAAGAAAAGACAAATTTTCTGTTCATGACGGATAAATTGCTGAGAAATTTCTTTCTAAAGAACCTATAAAATATGAATTCACTCGTTACCAGAGGCTGTAGACGTTGCTAAAGGTGTCTGAAAATTTCCACAAGGGCATCAGAGACAATGTATTCTGTTACGTATGACCAGAAATTCAATCTCGTAAGAGACACTGACGAGAATAGACACGATTAGCACATGTTCTTTGAAAACAGTATAAGCCGCAAAAGCCCGAAAAAATGCCTTCTTTATCTGTCAGCTCATAGAAATTGCGACGTCACATCAGAGGTCCGAGATTGTGCGCCATTTGCGCTGAATCGCAGGGACAAAATTAAGTTAGCTCCAATCTATCGTCGATTTCCGGTGAAACGGTGCTAACCAGGCCGCGCAAACCTTAGGAGATATGCAGCGATTCTCTTCCTCCAGTTGAGTGTACAAAAAATTCAGTTGTCCATAATTTTTTCCTGATACGGCAGAAAATGAAAGTATCGTCGATCTTCTTCGTGCATTCCGTTAGTGGCCGCCATTAGATTAAGTAATTAAAACAAAGGAAACATTGTACTCACCTATTTCCTTGCAATATCTGGCGGGTTGTGATTTTCTTATACTGAACCATAAAAAAACTTTTTCACACTTTACACTGAAGTAAGGCTACTTCACCCTATTTTCCTTTTCAGATTGTTCCAATATAACACAGGATCGTCTACAATCGTTAACTGCAACAAAAGTCTGGTGCAGTTCAACAAACGAATAAAAAACTCGTAATTGGACATTATCACACTGAATACTGCCTAAGCTACAGTTTTGTTCTTCTAGCTGCACAGCTCCACTTGACAAATGCGACCTTCTAATTTAACCGTAAATAAATTGGAAAACACACAACCTATGAGCATGAAAAGTTTACATTGGGAATCGATTTACCTTTAAACTTCATACATACAGCTTTTGATAAAGAACACTCACTTTCGATGAAATTCCGTTGAAAATTATTGCAAAAATGCAACTACTGCTACTGTGTTGTCTTTCAAACTACCGGCGTCTCATCCGACTTGTGTGAGGTCAGTTCTATGTTGGTACTTCTGCTACCCGGTCTGGGGACGAAAAGCACTGGCCAGTCTCTTAAATCTCTCAGCATCATATTATTAGACTAGCTTACAAGTTAGTTTAACCCTCCTTACCACATCAAAGGGGTTCCCAAGAAAAGAAGGAGGAAAACTCCATTTAGTTTGGAATTAAGAGAATATGGAATCTAAGCTAAGTGTGTTTTTTATTCATGATTTATAAAATTGAAAAATTAAGTAGAAAATGCAAATGTAGTACTGTATGTTGTAAAAAAAGTATATTTTTACGAAAGGCGTGTTCTGGAGCTTATGTGAGGACACTAACTTCTGCGAATGTAACTGTTTTGAGTTCTTTACTTCCACTATGGTGTCAATGAACGATTGGTGTCTGTCTGCATGGGACTTAGGGACCAGCCTGAAATTAGATTTTGCCTCCTACATATTTAGGCTGCATCGTAGACCTGACTACGATGCAATGACGTCACATTACTAGTTATAAAAATGACACCAGGGTCAAAAAATCAAAGTACGTGCATATTTTCCATAAGAACTTCTGTAGAATTGTGTCCAAGGGATTAATAACTATACGTGTAGTGTATATTTTGTAGTGTCTGAAAATATATTGAATTGGTATAAATTGAATCTTTGCTCATTTATAATTATGCTCATCGAGCGGATGTGTTGTGTACTCTGTGAATTATGTGTATTGAAAGGAGGGAATCGCAGTTGAAGCGGTAGCTCTTAGAAATTGTGACACTTATTTGACCGATCGAAGTGGTTCTCCAGGCAGATTTCAGTGCTTGTGTCCTATTTTGAGCTTTTTCCTGTTGGTTTGGTAAACTGTGCTGAATTTTTACCGTTGTTGTTGAATTGTGACGACTAAGTTTTGCACAGGAACTTTGAGAGGAAAAAGGTGTGGAGCTTTCTCTTAAATAACTCATGTGCCTGAGGGAGATCGCACCTTATGGGACATTGTACAGGCAAAAGATGAGGGTTAGCTAAACGTGTTTATCTGGTGCTAAGCGTACTGCCGTGCTCAGAGGGACGTTAGGTTACTTCAACGATAGATAGGTCTTCGAAACTGTTATCAATCCAATTTGCTTCTTTCAGTTTTTATGTCTTGTTTGCTTTCTCTTTTATTTTTTCTTTCTTAACTGATTCTTCAGCGCTAGGTATCCTGCAGGCCAACATGTGTTTAAATTTCCAGTTTTATTCAGTCCAAACTAAATGATCCCTTTTCTTCACTCTCGTGAGATTACCTATTTTGTGGCTTAGAAGTCTCAAATTGATACAGAAATAATATAACAATTTCCCAGTTGCAGGAAGACCCAAACCTACTCATATTTCAAGAAATGTGTGAATTCATTATTTCCTGCTTCCACGTTTTTAATCGAGTGGTGCTAGCTAACTCTGAGCCAAAGTGCGCCTGACTTGCGCGTTTATTTGTCGTGCCATCAGAAATAATTAAAGGAAACTCCATTTTCTCTTATGCTTACCTGGCAGAAAAAGTCTCACTGCATATCTACTTGGAATTTTTAAAGGTTCCTCAGTTTAAAGTTTCTCATATGGGAAATCTACGACAGATAACCAACTTAATTTTGCCCTTGCGATTCAACACAAATGGCGCGAAAAATCCGATCTCGACTATGATGTCAAGCTTCTATGAGCAAGCCTGGAGATGTGTGAGGCATTGATGCTGAAAAAATCCTCTCGATTCTTTCTATTAGCTACGTTCTATTCTAAATGTGTTTCAAACGTCATTCACATTCCTAATTACGATAAACAAATTTTTTAGATAAAAATGCTAAATCTGAGCTAAAAACTATCTTCACGAAACATGGAAGTCAATCGCTTAATAATTCATGAGGCTTTCAATTCAAATAGGACAATGAAGACAATCAGAACCATATATATATATTTTACTAACGTTCAACGATTCCACCAATTAACAAAAATAAGACAAATCAATAGAGTTTTTTCCATCCACTCTTTACACTTGTGACAACTAATACAATAAAAGGAGTGGGTGCACTTCAGATAGGATTGTGCGTCTGAATTTATGGAGCGCACACTGCAGGACTTTCTCAAGCAAGCATTTTACTCCTACACTTGCGAACAAGGAATACCAACAGAAAATTATCTTTGATGCATGAACTCAAGCTATTTTTGTCCGAATACCCAAACTCCACAGTTGAACCATAGAATTGACGGCGCGCTAACGCTGGGGCTGGCTAATTATAACTAACTTATGCAGCTGTGGTGCCGGTAGATCAATTAAAATTTCGCATAAAAGTTGGAATTTCGTCGTCGTGAAAAATCTTGGCTCGGCAACGGAAGATGGAATAACACATGGATGAAATGAATGCATTGAAGCCAAATCCGCTGAAATGTTTCCAATTTTTGTTAAGGACATCTATTCAAGATCATTAAAGTATTGCGGCTATCCTCAGCACTGGAAATGTTTCACTAAGAAATGCATTAAACTGTAACCATTGAAATTGCAAACACATGCAATTATTGACCAAGACAAATATTAGGCACAGTTAGGATAAGTGAATAACAGAATCATTAGTTTTGAAGAAAACATAAACAAAACATACACAAATAGAAGAGGGCAAAGAGCCTTCCATTTACACTTGACAATAAAGCTGAGCAAACATTTAGACAGTGAAACATCAGTAAAATAAAATAACACTTCAAATGAGGTCGCATTTTTTCCGCTTTGAAATCAAGCAAATTGGAAAAGTTCTTTTAATACATCAATTTGCGAAGAGGCTGGCAACTAATACGATAACTTAAGAGCCTAAAAAATAAATTCCTTAGCAACACATTTGACCGAACCTTTCATGAATTTTCCAACACAAAGCATCAATAAACTTTCAAAATACATTGGGAATTTGTCTGTAGAGCACTTTAACGAACTGATCCGACAGCAAAATTTTTTGAGTTGGTGAACCTATTGCTACAGTAATTGTATTTCTATTATAAATCAATTTCGGTTAGTACATTAAATCGCCAATTTTAATTCGTAAACAGATTCCAACAAATTCGTTGGCACTAAAACAAAATTACTCATCAAGGATCAAAAGGCCAATTTCATTTTGATTAAAGAGTTCTATCATAATATTTATTCATGTCTAGAAGACACCCCCGACCGTTCATTTCATTGGAACTGTACTTTTAACGTTCCCTGGAGTGAGAGGGAGAATAAGTATTGAAGACCCGAGAGAGACAGCAAGGTCACTGAAGTACGAGGTCAGGGTCGGCGGATCAGCCTGAGACTACCTGATCTCATGAGCCTGCCAGAGCAGCGTTACAATAAAAAATAGCCAGTCATGCCTATCGAGTGTTGGTTACGGTGCGAGCCTTGAAAGATCTCTTGGTTCTTTTATTTACGTATACGCCAGTAGATGGAAATTATCAATATTGGATGTTAACTCATCAGCCGAATGTAATTTCAAGTTCAACGTACAATAGACTATTTTTCACCTGAGTATAATTTCAGTAGATGTTTTTTTAATACAATGAGATGTATTACCTCAACACCTAATGATCACTTCACCAAAGAAGATCGAAAATAGGGATGAAAGTGACTGAATTAAAGAAGAGCTCCTCGCATTAACGCGTCGGTAACCTGACGCAAAGCCAAAATTCTAGCCTTCCTTCTGAGTCTTTTAACTATACCCACCAACACATTCTGCACCTTCTATAGTGAACTCTGGGCCACTTTGATTAGTGCACCGCCAAATAATTGAAGAGGCGAGAGTATCTAAAGTTCAGAAAGCCCACCACTTTCGACGATGAACAAAAAGTGGAAAATCTTGTTTTTTTCGTATAACTCCCCGAACGCAAAGAAGTGGTGAGTGCAATGCAAGTACTACTTCAAACATCGCGCGTAATTATTTTTAAAGTTGAAGCAGACAACAAATCAATGTATAATTATATATACATAAGAATCAAAAAGCGGGATATTTACAAAAGAAATCTATAAAAAAAGCTGTACCTGAACATGTACTAAAGAATCTCTCAAAAAATATACTAGAAATATGATAGAAAATTACAAGTTTTCAGAGATGACTAAAAAACAACAGGACAAAGTTGAGCACTAGAGGTTGGCCATGAACAAGAGGAACTACTGAGGTTAAGGGCAAAGTTCACTTGAAGGAAGGAAAGAGGAAAACACAACAGGTACAGTGTACTTCAGAGCGGAGAGAATATTGCGCCAGCAGACTTACTACAAGTTCGTGAATGTCGTTAAAATGACAGAAATCACCGAATGCAAGGGATCCGGCAGCCGACCATGCTTCTTGTGGATGACACATCATCATGGATTCTTGTGGATGACACAACATTATGGATTATCTGAATCAAGTAACAGTGAGCAGAGCAAGGCCTAAACATCCATACAAACATTGACGTTAGCCCAGACTTGCGCTCGCATAGAATTAAGAATATAACCAGACAATATACCTCATTCAATAACCTTATACATATAAAGAAATGAAAGCTATTAAAAGAATTGCTAGAGAACACATAAAGCATTGCCTGATTGCAGAAGTGACGCGCACTAATAAAGAGCCACCGCTGGTACGTAAGACAGATAATACGTTTAGCATTGAAATTTCGCTAGAAAAATTTGACACGTACAACACAACCTGCAGAGGCAGAAAGAGAATCACTGTTCAGCTTCATTTTTAGTTCCCAGAACCCGTAAGTCACCAGGCAAGTTTCGTAAATCCCCACGTCACAGAATAAAAATCAGACAGAAATTGAGTATGCGCAGCACCATCACTAAAATTCGCGGACGTGATTAGGCAGGCCGTCGTTTATAAGTGCCGCCTATCCGTGCCTACCAGCGCCGGCTTTCAGAAAAAAATGTTCTGTTTATAGCAGTAGGTGCCTGTTGCGCATATTTTTGTGTCCCCAAAACGGCGCAGTTTTGCTGCAGCCGCGTAGCAAGGTCCTCCAACACGCTGGGGCGACCTGCCCTCACGCGAACGTTACAACGTAAATCTGCGCAGATACCGGCGGCGATTTTCAACGATGAAAACGAATAATGAAAAGAGGGCTAAGCACAAAGAAACAAGCACAACCATGACGCATAAAGCGAGCAGCTGTGCCGCAGTGCAGAAATGAAGAAATGCTAAATTTTAATTGTCTTAGTACTTGCACAATGCATATTTCTCGCAACTCTTCTTGCCGAAGAAGAAAGGCATTTAAAAGAAATTTAAACTGCAATTTAGTGATAATAACATAGTGATACAGCAATTTCATTATCGGCAGATAAACTGAGGAGTGAACGACTGTTAGTGAACGCGATCTTGAAAAACATACGTTTGAATCGTAGCAGATACAGAATGTGAAAATAACTTTTCATCAGAAGCGCAGCTCTCCATCAAATTACACATTGGTCTTATTCATTAACGTTATGCCAAGAGAAGAGAAGAAACTAAAGACTCGATAGACAAAAATCAGCACAGAGTCAACACCCACGAATAAAACGAATAACGACAATTACTAGGCCATGGATCGAAAATAATTGAGTTCCAGGTCATGCAAAGCATACTGTGCATGACCAGTAGTCTCTCCTGCAAATAATTGCCAAGGCTCAGTGTATCACTATAGTAACTAATGAAATCAAATTAAAAGCATGAAGCACAAAATGAAGACAAGTAAATATACCAGATATACTATGAAAAAACAACGAAAAATTAAGAAGCGAGACTGGGATACGAAAGGAAACCGCTAAAAATGAGGAAACCTTGGTCCTTCGATCACCTCAGGGAAAATCTAATGTATACATAATCGACGTCCTCTCTGCGGGCAAAATTCCAGACGCAAATGCATTTTCACGGGAGATAACAAGATCAGCTTCTCGTCTTTGTTATCACGGCTGACAGACTTACGTGCACGCTGTAGAGATGTTAATCTTGCATGTTCAGTCGATACTCTACAAGATTAACTAACATACAATAAAAATGAACTTGGAGATGGGGAATCGACAACATATAAACTAGAAGAGGTCAACTTATGAAAGAATGAAACCTGGGAAGGCCACTCTATAAAAGAGTGAAACCTGGGAGAGTCGCTCTACAAAAGAGGGAAACCTGACGTAGCCAACCTATAAAAGAAAGAAAATTGAAGTTGTCACCCTACATGAGAGGGAAAGTAGGCGTGGCCACTCCGAGTAAGAGATACTGGGCAGGACCAACCTACAAAAGAGGAAAATTTATAACCCAACAGCTAATCTTTGCTGAAATTGGGTTCATGAAATTTAATTTGGTAAAAATAGTTAGGCACACACAATTTTATTTGAAATAGATATTTAGCAAAAAAAGTTATCTGATGCGATGCGCCGCTTCAATTCATACACGGAGCTACGCTTGGCGCACGTTAGATTATTAGATTATTAGTTAGTTTAAGCCTCCCTATCCGCTACAAAGGCGATCCAAAGAGAGGAAGGAGGAAGGCACCATTTAGTATGGAGTTTAGGGAACGTGGAATCTACGCAGAAAGGGCATAGAAACAGTAAGATGAGAAAGAAGTTTATGAAACAAGATCGAAGTTCAAGAAGAAAGTAGTCGGTGTTGAAAAAAAAGGACAGCAGTGAACCGAAAAAGATGGTCCGTAACAGAACAAAAACCTATGTTATTTCAACAAAAAGGAAGCCCACCTAACCCTCAGCTCGGGCCCTCACATAGTCCCCCTGGGAGCGCTAATTCCCATAGATACAATAGTTGTATCCCCCTGAGGGGTTGGCGCACGTTAACACGTTCACTACGTATTGAGGCAAGTGTGTACCACTAGGTATATTGCCCATTCCCGTACAGGACTAAATGAATAGCATTTCATGTTTCACCACCTTTTTAAAAAATCATTGGTATCACACAAGCCGAAATGATATCGTGCAATCATATTTTTCAAATTTGTTAGAAAGGATAAAAATGTATTCGAGCTGTCAAGTCCATTTCCCAATTCTGCCACTTACAACCTTACCACAACAAACGAAACAACCGAGAAAACGAAGTCAACGCGTTAACGCATTGACTGCGAAAAGACCCACCGGTGGGTCGTGATTAGGATTTTCCTGCAGCGAAACGACCCATCGATGAGTCGTTCGAAAAATTCTAACAATCTTTTTTTGAATTAATGGCATTTAATGGACTCAGTTAATGTTTGGCATTCATATATTTGCTTATTACTTTTGACTTGAATGTTGGACTTCAGTTTAACCCATCGCAGTCAACGTTAGCCTCCCTCGCCCCACACGACGGTAACCTAGCATGACTTTCCAGGAGTCCGACACCACACTGCCTCGATGTCAAGATGCTGAACAGCTCACGTGTTCCATTTGAAGCTCGTTTGTTAGGTGTAGGAATAACTAAGTCTTAAACTAAGTTTAAAATTAGGGTGTGAGGTTATGAATTGCGTCAATTTTACTGTAATCACACCAACAGTCTTTGACTTATGAGGCAGAACATCCGAAGGGAGTGAATGGCATAATTATTCCACCAACAAAGCTGAACTGATCTCATATCCCAGAGGGATGCAATACAAGAAAAAATTTAGCTAAAGCAATAGGGCTAGATTCGAAGAGAGAAAACGAAGTCTTTTGGACTTAACTTTGCGTTGTGTCAAATTGAAGCAGACACTTTGCTCTTTGAGAGCCATTTGGAATTTCTCAAGCAACTACGGTTAAAGGAAATTTCATAACAATTTACCCTGCAAAAACAGTTGAACAATAGGTATTCAATTTAACAATCGATGTTGTGAGAAATGAGAGAGTCAATAAATACCTCATACTTTGTAATATATTGAAATAAAAGTAGACAGTAGATAAAATCAATTGTAATTTCTAACAATACTTTCACTTTGAGGAAATTACTTAGTCGAAGTTTCCTCACAGGCCCACTCAAACTGCAGGCTCAACCTAAACACTAGGTCCTCTTTGTACTTGAAGATTATTTAAGACTTAATCAATGATTACACAATGAAAATTGCGAATCGAACTCGGGGAAAATCGACCATTGACGATTTCAGTGTACATCAACTCAGCCATCAACCAAGGGCCTTCGATCGTGCTCAGTTGAAGTTCGGTCTTCAGTTTCCATTTTTATGCCTATGTTATTTTTCTGAATTATTGTTCATTAAAGCCATTCACTTCCCTGAAGACTGTGGTTCACGCCGAGTATTCTGGTTCTTAATCACAACCATCACTTGGGTCTTGGACGCTCACATAAAAATCTATGGATCAACTAGTCCTCGGCTGGAAATTATTTTTGCTTGGTGATCTTTGTCGGTCTCCTCTAAGAGAAGACGATGCAAAATGAAACAAAAACTGAAACGATGACGTCCATTGGCGAAATAAACAACTCCCATGAAACAGGAGGCGCCACAAAAAAAAAACGTCGAGACCTGTTAAATTCTGAGGCTATACCCACAACAGACATTCGGTTCAGGTACTGTTCAAACCGCACAGGGTCGTTGCGAGTGAATTTGGTTCTTCAGAAGACTTCCTAACGAGAGCGAAAAATTTGCTCCAATAAAATTATTTACCATTTTTTTAATTTGGAGGTATTTACAAACGATCAGTGTATTTCCTCCAGGGAAGATTTGAGACTATACTTACTACACGAGCCGCGCTAAAGACATGACAAAATGAAGAATGATCTCTCTCAATCGATTCAGACATGATAGAAGCAAAATAATTTAGATAGTTTTGATTGTATCAAATTAATTTTCATAGATATACAAGTAAACTCAAGCTTCAGATACGGAGCAAAGTTAACCTTCAAGTTAACTTCCATAAATTAGTTAGAGCAGAGAAAAGTGGGTATAGAAGAACACTGAGGAAATTACGTTCGTCTGTTCTTAGCAAAACGAAAATTGTACATTGTCCATACCTGAACAACAAAACAAGAATAGGCCTGAAGACTACTGAGGAACATAAAAATATAAATACTCTCTAAATATAACATTCGGCTTTATATATTCGATCGCTTCGAAGATGACGATAAATTATTATACCAAAAAGTGTTCCCAGAGTAAGAAATAATACAAGATGTCAAGCGATCAACATACTAGCCAGAAGCAGCCAGACAACAGCATCTACGAGGCCTGAAACGTTAATACCTCTCGAATTACTATCATTTAACGAAGTTATACCTTCAATACATGCAACTAATAAAAGATGACTAAAGTCGGTATCCAGGATTCACTGTATAATAATTACGTCTACCGCGACTTGGAGACATTCAGTTGAGGAAGAGCATTTCCTCCTCGCACATATCCATGGAAATGATAGCCTCCGAGGGCCGCACATCAAGATCTGGTATAAAGAAGCATGACGCGGTTTGGTTCATGCGAGCATTCAAGTAAACATGAGACCAAAATAAATCCTGCTACCAAGATCATGGATTGAACGTGTAAAATGCTCCACTTATTTTTATTTGTCTGATGTCAAGCATGCAAAATAAGATGTGCTTCCAATGGGAAATTTCGTTGATATAGGTTGGATTTCAGCGAAGGATTTTTCCCATATGTGTAAGGTTCATTTTCTCCCAATGATGTCAATGAAGAAGGCAAACATTTCCACAATGAGAGTTAGCCCAAACTCGACACAAACAAAGACAAAATTATTTAAAACCAACTCCTGCATGCATTTGTAGGTTGTCAACAGAAAGTGCGTCCAATTAACAGCAATTTAACAAGGAAATTCAGAGCATCGAAGCACAAGTTTCATAAAGGCTGGTGTCCGGTAATGAAGATAAATGAAAAATAAATAACTGAGGAGTAGACGAGTTCTGCAGCCGCATCTCGATCATTACATCATGGGTTGCACAGAAGTTAGTAAATGCATACGACTCAGACTTCAATACACAAAAGCACTCAAACTAATACAAAACAAGTGGAGGTATCAGCTAATCAGTGAGAGCGCAGAGGAAGAACTCTTACGACCAGTGCAGCTTTGTAATTTAATCTCACCCGAAGCGATAACCTTTGACAAATTAAATCTTCTCGGACTTCAATACGCCAATATCGTCGTAGGGCCATGCAGCATTCGTGACATTGATGCACCCACTAACCACAGTTTGAAGATCCCACCATCATCTAAGGCAGTGACGGCCCTAACCCACGTCTAAACCACAGTTATAATCTTGAGTCACAACTAAATAGTCCCCTTCTGCAAGGTTTTAAACATGGGGACGATGTCCAGACGAGCGCGTATTCCAACATCACTTTGACGTTATTCCCCCCATAGCCGATTCCGCCAACTCTTAAAACATTGCAGACCAGAGTTTTGGTCTCGAAACTTTCTATCAGCGCCCAAAGGGATCTTCCAAACGCGTCGTTCATCCTTGGTTTTGCTCGACAACTCCGCCAGCAGCAGGTGGGCTATCACCAGCAGGCTTGCGAGCAGCGACCGCCTTGATGGCAGTCTGCACAACGGTCTTGGTCTCGAGCTGCTCCTCTTTGGTCATGGCCTGCACCACCTCCTCGAACAGCTTCCGCGGCACCTCGATTTCGTCTTCTGATAGCAGCTCGATCGTTTTCAGGATGTGTTCAAGCTGCTCAAAATAATTATTGTCGAGGGGTCAAATGGGAGTCATAACAGTGTTCACAAAAACTAAAATTAAATTATTTCAAAATTGCTCTTTATATTTTGATTGTTTCTTCTTCTGCTATTTGTAAGTTAAAGACTCGCTAGCCATATGACATGTAATCTTGAGAAAACAAAAAGTGGAAACCATTTAGTATGACCCGTAAAAAACGGTCACAATAGTCATAATAGCGTCACACACTGTGAAGTAGACATCTGAAAACTAGATAATGAGAGTGAATTTCTGCTTTTGAATTGCAATTGGGATAAATTGGCATGTTTGTTAGGTGCCCGCATCTCAAGGACTACGATGAGGAAAATTGAAGAAGTGGTGAAACCTGCATCACAGGTACGTTCATCACATACGTCCTATGTTCAAGTAGTTGGAGTAATTAAAGCTACAATATACTTCTAGTTAAATGAAATGACTTACGCCTCGTTCAATTAAATGGGACTCAATAAGGCAGAGCTTTGGCCAATATTCATGACGGTGCAGATACACTAACACATATGAAAGTACGATCAAGTTTTTATTCAGCAATGGAATAGTCCCATTTGCAGTCCAAAACACAATTCTACACTCAGTCTTTACATTCAGGACCAAGCATCAAAGGTAGGACGCGTCTAGACCACAACACCAGAAGCAGAGAGTGGCGAGATTGTTTCATCTTGTCCAAAAATCTCAAATTTAATGGTGCTCTGAATAAAATTTGGCCATACGACAATTAATAATTCTAATTAATAGAAACAAAATGATTTTTTTATAAAAAAATAAATTTGAGGATTTTAGGCCAATGAAAGGTCATATTAGGGAATTTTGGTCACAAAAGGCCAATAGGGCAACTTAAGCAAGAAGAGCTACACTAAAGCAACCCGCTGATCATCCTATTTGAAAGCCAAGCAACACAGAGTGGGCCATGGAAACAAGAACTCTGATACTAAACAGCAATAACTCGACAATTGATAACAAAAATTTCGCACCGCTAACACACTTGTTATTCCAACTCTAGAAACAGCACGAAAATAATTCAATTCATCACAGAGTCCCCTGCCATTGAGTATGAGAAGCAAAGTGGGCACAAAAGACAGAAGCTGAGGTAGCGAAAATGTCTCTGCCCTTGGGGCGCCAGTCCCCAAAGCATTGAATAAACCTAACCTATGCCCTCTGAAGGATTTTTAAACCGAGCCAACACTGAATAATAGATAATAAGATAAACAAGACTGGCGACATCGGCGTACCTTGATGGCGCCGTCGTGGTCCGTGTCCATGGCGGTGAGCACGTCCCTTATGACGTGCAGCTTGGCGGAATCGGGGGCGTCCGCCACCTGACGGAGGTGAGTCACCAGGTCCTCCAGATTCACTAGCGTCGTCCTGGGCAAGGCGAGAGCGCAGCATACAATAGATGAAAGCGGGCATAAATTACCTGTGTCTTTTGAATACGTATTTCAAGGTACATACTTGCCACTAATGAAACTTCAATGAATATAAAAAATTCATATCAGTATTTCCAAAGCTTTGGTCACATACAGATCAATGAAGTTTAAAATATTTGTTTGTTAGGTACAGTAATATGATAAAGCTTCGTTTGATAAACAAAATTATCAAATTTGCAAAACGATGTAGCTTTTGCGAAAATAACTCAGCGTGCTGTATGACTACCTAAATTCTAAGGAAGTAATTCATTTGTTAAATAATTACCATTAATCCATAACATTAGCTCTTTACCCTCATCTATAAATCTGACACTTAAACTCAACGAGTAACGACACTAACTCGTACTCAAGTCGGGGATAGGGAGAAATTGAGTACTCCTTTGTCTGCGAAAGCACGAATGTTTAATGTGATATAATTTGCACATCGGGCTTGACACACACTGTGTACAATCCAAAAAGTCATTCTTAATTCTAAATAACGTGCGCTACGCATAATGACGAAGTATAGCAAAATCTCATCTTTCAGCAAGGTTGGCACACGGTGCAGGTTCGAGCAGTTTACTGAGCGCCATATACGCCAGATGATGTGGTTAAAGTATTAAAATATGCTTTGAATGAAAAAAACAATATATATAGGAATTTTAGAGCACAGACTGACTGACTAGCAAGGCTAAAGGTGACGCGATGGTTGCTAATTTAGAGACATATAATGAAATTCTCAACTGTAATGAGTGCGTCTCTTTAACATTTTGAGTGCGACGTGACCGCCGGTGGTCACTGAGGGGATTTCCATAATACTGCTGGCCGACCAGCAGTCACAAACTCTATTTTCATAAATACTTAATGGATACATGAAGGCACGATATTTAATGTTCGTTATTTTCAAAAATTATCTCGACAATTAATTCTAATTTCAGTTGAATGTTGAACTTAAGTTCAACCCGCCGCACTTAACGTGTTAAGCTATACAAGTTTTACTGAACAATAAATAAAAACGTAAAGAAACAAGTATTTAAGGAAATCATTATTGTATTAAAGAAAATCAATAGGAGTAAAAATACTTTTGAACATTTTGACCTCTTAACCTGTGGGTCGTGATCAACTCTGGTTGATAAAGACCCATGAGGTCGAAACGTCTAAAAAACTTTTTCTCATTTTCTTTCTTTAATAAGATGATGATTTCCTTAAATAGGCCTTTCTTTGCACTTTCATTAAATACTCAAATCTGCAGAAAGCACAAAGTTTTACTTCATATTATGTCTATCATTCAATAATACAGAGAGCTAGCGAGACAACAGATGCGCCCAACTTCGGCGGGCTCTCCACAGTGGATCTAACTGCCAAAAACAGAGTGCTCGAAGAACTAACTTTTCCTGCTTGGTGGCCTCCCCAGCCTCGATGACCTTGTGCATCTCCTCGGTCTTGGCGCTGAGAGCCTCGATGACGGGCTCCGTCTTGGCGATGAGGCGGTTCACCTTCGCGAAGAGGCGGCGGGCAGCCTTGCTCTCTCGCAGGTCCGTCCGCTCCGGCACTTGCGCGATCACCTGCACGCAGAGGTAGCACGTACGATTTAACACGTTCATCGCGGTTCCGCGGTTGAGATGGTTAGGTTGTATGCCGCAGAATTGGAAATCTACTTCACTGCTCGAATATGTTTTATCCTTCCACAGAAATATTGAAATGCAATTGCACGATAATATCTCACCTGGTATGATAACAGTTATTTTTAAAAGGATCACTGAACGGATAAAAATGTCATTTATTTATAACGGTTCGTGAATGATTAATTCTCCGTACGGTACACGCATGGCCTAATTCGCGGGGAACGTGGTAAAGGATCCTCGGAGTGATCATTTCAATATCGTAAATGAATTGGTCGCAGAGACTTCTCTATTTAGACAAACCTCTTTGTGATCATTTCATTGGCACAGTAAATAGCGCTTTTCCACAACTATTTATAACCCGACGAGTAATCATTATATAGCGCATAAAATAATGCTTTTTCACTTACTATTTATAATTCTACACGCGATCCTGCTATTGGCACAGTTAATAACGCTTTTACGCTTACTATTTATTACCCAATACGTGATCAGTTCATTGACGCAGTAAACATGTACAGAAACCTCTACATGATCAGTTCATGGACAAAGTTGAACAGTTCATAGCCTCTTTACACTAATGCGTGCGTAATGAATGTCAGAATGAGAGAGATGGAGAGAACGCTCTTTGTCTTAAATAGTATTTCACAAATAAAAAAAAAGTTTGCATTTCAAAGACCAAGTTCATCCCCCTCGACACAGGCGGATGCTCCATGCATTTGGTGTAACTTGTAAAGAGATGCGTACAAAAAAAAATCTCAGCAAGGAAAGAATAAAGAAGGAGATGAAACGGACAACAATTGAGAGTTAGAGGAAAAAAATTGTCTAAGACCTTATTTTATACATTCGGGTATCAGCCATTTTTTTTATATACTTAATGCTTACTAATCTTAACCTTGTATTAAGTACTCATGAATCGTAGATACCAAAAAAAATGTAGGCAGCACGCAAAAGTAACACCACATACAAAGGAGGATTCTGCAATTGCTCGATCTATCTGATCAAAAAAAAAAAAAAAAAGCCAAAAAAAGCGTAATGCCGTTTTGACCTTCAACATTTGGATGATACAGCAGCAGCATCTCTCTCATTTTGTTGCATGTGGAAATGCTAAAAAAAAACATTATACAGTACTTGAATAGAATAAAGCAATAGCCACATCCCCATCTCGTGGCAAGTAAAAACCCGAGAAAAGCGTGATGCGGGAATGTCAATGACAACAACTGGATGTGGCTACATCAATACACTCTAAGCCGAGATTAGGTTAGATTAGTCGTTAGTTTTAGCCTCCCTACCCGCAGCAACAAATGCGATCCAAAGAGAGGAAGGAGGAAGGCACCATTTAGTATGGAGTGTAGGAAACGCGGAATCTACGCAGAAAGGGCATAGAAACAGTAAGTTGGGAAAGAAGATCATGAAAGAAGATCAACGTTGAAGAAGGAAGTATTAGGTGCTGAAAAACAGGACAGCAGTGAACCGAAAAAAGGGTGGTCTGTAACAAACCAAAACCCTATTCTACTGCAACAAAAAGAAAGCCTACCTAACCTTTAGCTCGGGCCCTCACATAGTCCCTCTGGGAGTGCCAATTCCCATAGATACAATAGCTGTATCCCCCTGAGGGGCTGTAAGCCGAGAATGGCATGATTTTGTCTGCCCAGAAATCTCAGATTTAGCGGAGCTTCGAATTGATCAAATGGTGGCAACTAACCCACTTGAAGTTTACAAATCTCAAATTTAGCAGGACTTTAAAATGATCAAATGATGGGAACTGACCCTCTTGAAGTCTACAAATCTCAAACTTAGCAGGGCTTTAAAATGATCAAACGGTGGGAACTGACCCTCTTGAAGTCTACAAATCTCAAACTTAGCAGGGCTTTAAAATGATCAAACGGTGGGAACTGACCCTCTTGAAGTCCTCAATGTCCTCCTGGTAGTCGCGCAGCTCCCCCTTCAGCGTTGACAGCTCCTGCTCCTCGATGAGCAGCCGCCGCTGCTGCGCCCCGATGGTCTCCAAAGCCTCCTCCACCTCAGCCAGGTCCTCGCTGCTCAACTGCCGCCAACATTTGCAAGTTTCAGTTCAATTAAGCAAGCGTCTGCACCAATATTAAAGAAGGGAAAGATTTTACATGTTGTCAGATTAGTCCTTTGCTAGCCAAAATTCAATTTGATCTTTCTATTTTCATGTAAAGTAACGACATTAACATCTACTTGGAGAATTTTGGCTCGGAAAAGGACAATCAAGGGACCCTGTCTCAGTACACGTTCTTTATGTGAGCATTTAACGGAGTTCCAATCATGTTTTAAAGCTCTATGGAGAGTACAGGAGTCTGGAAAAAAAATGTAACTCCTCACTTGAGTAGGCAGAAGTTTGATCATGAAGCTTAAGAATGTTTTTATGAAAAAAAAAAACAAGCCACACTTAGTTGGAGTTAAGGAGGTCGTGTAGAACGAGTTCAAATCAGTAAATCTGGAGAAAACCATTCGAATGTAGTAGCTCTATTAAAAAAAGGATGAAATGAGTCATACTTTGTGGTAACATAAACGCAAGAAAGGAACTAATTTCATAACATTTTGCTAGTCTTTGAACTGAAGTAGTATATATGTCCATAACTTACAGAAATTGGAGGTAAATGTCCGGAACTCGAATCAATTAATTCTGCTTGCCAACACTTATTTGAGCGGGAAGGCACGTACGTGATGCTTTGGCAACAAAAGAAACAACATAAATTGCGCACATGCAACTATGCCATGACATTAAAACCACTTCTAGGTTTCAGTTACCAAATACAGTGGTTTCAAAATCAGTACCTAGTAATTTTTGGTTGACAGAGAAATTAGTGTCATAGGAGAGCAATATTGCATTTCATTAACAAACAATTATTTGTATGGACATAGTCGTGATTTATCAGAATTTATAGTCAGTGTAGGAGTCTACTATCCTCAAAAAAAAACCGTAAGTTATCGTACTTTACTATCAGAATATTGGTCAAAAATCGGAACTTTTTGGGAATGAAAAATTTCCAATATTTTATCCATCAAAATCAGATATTTACCTTTACCATCGATCATCGCCATTTATCATTGCTTATTATCAGAAAAGTTTTGAATATGTTATTTGTTTAATTTCACAGCTAGTACCGCATGACAACTCACTGAAAAATACGCGAACAGATAAAAACAAAGACCACAATAATTAAGATGCTCCTTAGCCACGCTTCGATGACGTACGCACAAAAAGAAACACAATACCTCTTCAGATTTTTCCAGCAGAGTCTTGGCTTCAGCCACCTTCAGAGCCTCCATTTCTGCATCCTTCTCTGAGATCTCTGGTCCCAAACTCAGCTCCTCAGCCTTGTCCACTAGGATAGGAGCGCGGTCCACCAGCTCTTCTTTGTCCTCCTGGTGGTAAAATATAGCAACTGTAAGTAAAACAACCGTAAAATAAAATAACTGTAAATAGTCTTCTTGGAGAGCTACACTTCACACTGGATAAGAAAAGATTTCTCAAAGGTTATACGGAACTTGAGCGAACAACTTACTTTGGATATCTGCTACAACTGCTCTTAAATGGCAGCTAAGCTATTAGTTTCAAAATGCACAGAGCTGAAACACTTCATACGGTTTCTTCAGTTCAGACGTCAGAAGCACTCTTTAAATACTTGATTTATAATCGGCAACAAAATTCTTTAACTTTTTCGCTCCTAGAACTGTACTCACACTCAGTTCGCCTCTATGTAAAACGCTCGCCCCCACTTCAAATGTACACAAATTTTCAACAAAATGCAGATCGTTCACTTTCGTCATTTGCCCAAATCATTTTGATGCTATACTTTCATTCTTTTCCAACATACAATGATGGCATAAAAGACGGAATGAAAAACTCGCAGACATTAGGAAAAATCAAATAATGCAAGAATAAAAAGCCAGGAATAATTTTTTTCACTCAAATATTGTTGGAGTTTATACGATCACATTCACAAATCTCATTTTCGGACAACTAAACTCACAAACCAAAATTTCAGATGTCTGAATTCCCAAGGCCAAATTTTAGAGCTTGAAATTTAAAAAACTCCAATTCACAATTCTAAGTTTCAGCAGGAACATTTTCAACACACGCAACATTTCGAAGTTTGGAAACACGCAAAATTTCGAAGTTTGGACACACGCAACACTTCGAAGTTTGGACACACGCAACATTTCGAAGTTTGGACACACGCAACATTTCGAAGTTTGGACACACGCAACATTTCGAAGTTTGGACACACGCAACATTTCGAAGTTTGGACACACGCAACATTTCGAAGTTTAGACACACGCAACATTTCGGAGTTTAGACACACGCAACATTTCGAAGTTTGGACACACGCAACATTTCGAGGTTAAGAGCAAGTCTCGCCTTGATTTCCCCGGCGGGAGTAACGGTCGCCTTGGTGACCTTAACGGCCTGCGCAAGCACCGCCTCAGGGGGCGAGGGGGCTCCGAAGGGTGCAGTGGGGGGCGCCACCGACACCACTTCAGCTTCTCCGATGCCCAGCTGACACGGAAATGAAATACAGAACACAAATTCAGCAAACCGAAAAATTTCACTAGTATCGTTCAGAACACAAAGGAATTATACGGGAACTATGTATGTACTGCAGAACTAACTAAACTAGAGCTTAAACTAATTCCTATATCCCTTCATGGTGCCGTAGTGTTAGATAGAACATTGATTTCAATTGTATAAACTACGTTTATGCATTTCCACGCTCTCAGGCCCGGAGACCGAGAGCAACGGATAAAGTTAACTTTTATAGCGATGTAATGAAATAGAAACGCCGGCTGTGACCATTAGCCGCGGAGTTTGGTTTGAGTAGACGTGTTTAATGAAAACTCACCGCATTAAATAGGACGCTGNTGGTGAGCGAGAGCTGGAACCACACAAAACCTACCCCCGTTGCCCTAAAACCTTCCCCCCTTTTCCGTGGCGGAGCGCGGGTCACGACTGCGTAAGGATGATGATTAGGAGTCACTTAGTACAGGGGCACGGGCGCGAGTGGTCAGCATTAGGAGTCACTTAGTACAGGGGCACGGGCGCGAGTGGTCAGCATTAGGAGTCACTTAGTCCGGGAACGCGGGTGCGAGCTGTCAAGCTTCGAGCACTTAGTATCGAGATACGGCCATGAGTAGTCCAGCGTGAGACTTAGAGCAGTGAGACTTAGCGATGGGCGTGAGGCCAAGCGGGATTGTTAGCGACTTACCTAAGTCCGATTTCGAGTCCCGTGATTGTTTTTTTGCGTAGAGTGTCTCTTGACGGTATAATTCGCCTTGGATCAAATCAATTGGGTCTATTTCCCGGGTTTGTAATCCATGGGATTGTCCTTGATCGTCAGTAATTCCCTGGGTTTTGTTTTGATTGTAAGCTAACCAATAAATTCGGGCTTGGCTCTTGAAGTCTGTTAACTCCTCATATTCTGGTGTCTTTGATTGTATGTCCACAGTCGTTGGCTGGTATTGTAAAATTGAGTAGTCTTCAGAGGAGGTGTGATTGAGTCATTGTCGAGTCCTTTCGGGAAGCCTCGCCTGCGTTGCTCTAGCCATTCAATCATTTGTCTCCCAATAAAGCAGTAAATCTTGGAGCCTATTGATTCTCCTCACTCTCTAGCAATGAACTCGCCACTCAGAGAAGCACGAGCCTAGCCCCTACGGCCAAGCTACCAACAAAATCGTCACGCACGTAGCTTAATTCAGTAATTCTTAATTTCGAAGCATATAGCTTCTGGTGGCAGCGGACTACCGTCCATACTATTATTCATTCTTAACGTAATACCGTGACGTGCGATTAATTCTCAGGGAAAGAAAATACCTCCCGAAGGCAAGAAAGAGTGACTAAAGCACGTTTCATTCACAATGTTACAGTAGGAGAGTGCATGATTTCTTATCCAGCATGGAGGTAAAAAGAATCTTCAGCACCATGCTGGCTTCCAAGAATTCACAGATAGATTCATCGCATGTCATCACAAGTAAAGTTTTCTTTCAAACAGGAGTGTCATATGCTGACATGCATGTTATACTACAGTGTAATGGCATGATGTAGAACGTTATGAATAGTATACAATTGTAAATGGCTGTGGTGGCGTTTGGTGTCTTGCTGTTCAACGGAATTTTTCCCACATACATGCGAGCAGCTTATTGCGAGTTAAACAAAACAAAGAAATTCGTAAATTTTCTCATCCTTCCCTCCCCTACAATAAAACTCGCACACTGGTGCGATATAGGGCATTTCATTGGTAATTAGGTAGCCGTGCCTTGAGAATGCATGTCCTCTTCTGAGTCTGTTAACTATTATCTCCTTTTTGCGTGATATTTTACCTAAATCTAACTCCATTCCTGGTGATGGTTGTATTTCCCTTAACTTGTCTCTGCAGTTTTCTCCACCTAGTTTTCCCACTGGTTAATCATGGCTTGTAGTATTTATAGTTTCCAATCTGAACGGTAAATTAAAATAAATTCTTCGACTTCTCGAGATGCGTTCTTGGTTGCAGTATTTGCAGCATCGTTATCGCCTATTCCGACATGGAAGGGGATCCAGCATTTATTGATGAATTTGCATTTCATTGCAAGTGTGTAGACTATTTGTTGAGCTTGATCTAAATGAACCTGTAGCGATTCGAAGTGCTTCACACGAAATTGACTCGAGGGGTTTCAAAGTTGCTTGACTGGCAGAATTATAAATTACTGATCCGTAATCGAGGATTGATCTTCTCATGCTTCTAAAGATTCTAAGGATCGTGGTTTGGTCAGCTCTCCAGCTTTGAGCTGTTCTTGATTTCAGTATATTAAGACTGTCATTTCCTTTTTCCTTTAGGGTAGAGACGTATTGTTGCCAGCTCAATTTTTCATCGAAGATTAGGCCTAAGAATTTATGTGAGTCAGTGTTTGAAATGTTTTCGTTATTGAGTTTGAGTGTTGGGCTGAGGAATAGTCTGGGTATATTAAAATGTATTGCTTCACTTTTACTAGGTGAGAATTTGAAGTCTTGATTTTGAGACTCATTAGATATATTAACACAGGATTGCAATATATTTTGAATGACCTGGAGATCAAGGTGTTGCTACAGTGTTTGCTGTCATGACCTGTTTCTCCGCAGCGTTTGCAGCTTGTCTCATTACGGGAGTGTTTGGCTGTGTGGCCGTAGTTTTGACTTTTGTGGCAGATCATGGGTCTGTTAATAAACGTGTATACTATTGTGTCTGATTTTTCACCTGGAATATATATGGAGTCCGGTGTATTGTAGCGATTAAAGGTTAGTAGAAATGGGGTGGTCTGAGAGAATCGAGATTTAATGAAATTGGCACGGACAGCGTCACTGATATTGTATTGATTTTTGAGGCCTTCCACAAACTCTTCCATCTTATCTGTATCATATTCTTGAATATAAATTAGTCCTTTGCATTGGTTGTAGAACGGGTGTTCGCTAATCAGGCAATTAATACCGTCGACGTTATTAAGCTAGGTGATGCGCTCAAATTGAGATTTGTTTCGGGTTTCTATAGTGAAGCTATCTTTACCTGATAAGTTATTCGTTTCGCCTTAAACCGGTTGTCTTAAATATTTCTTCTTGGAGGCAAATGGATTTATTTTGTGTCTCTTCATTTTTAAATCTGACCATGAAGAACTTTGTAAAATGATCTTTCTTTGTCATCTCTTGGTTCAACGATTTGGGTGTGTATTTGCTCACTTTGCTTTGTTATTTCCCATATTCTCTTCCGCCGCTCAAGTTTATACTGTCTTTTTCTATCATGTTATGTGCTTTCGTTATTTCTAGGATTTTTCTAGTGTATGTTCGTTTCTTTTAATTCGGCCGTCTGTAGTTTGCGTATATTTTCCAATTTCGTGTCTTTCTGTGTTGGTGCATTTGTTTGCATCATCGGCCACAAGTCTATTTAGCACTTCATTTAATTTAGCCTCCAATTGGTTCAATTTACGGTTAGCACTGTTTGGTTCCGGTGATGGAGTTTTCTCGGTTATTAGGTCAAGTTTATCATGGTTCCTGTTTATCTTTTCGGTGATTGTAGGTTTTGAGGTTTATTGCACCTACATTGATAGCGGTCCTTGAGTTGTTTTATCGGGGCTTGCTCGTAGTTTTGGTTTGTTTTTCTTTTTGGCGTGTATACTCCCGGCTTCAGAGGGGGTTTCCTCGCCTCGAAGTCGGGGTATAAGGTATTCGCTGATTGTTGCCAGAACCGTTCGAAATTTTACTTTATGATTCAAAGTAATAATCCAATATGGACCATTGGTCTACGTAACTTAAGCCTATCCTTTAAAACTATTTTAGGGCCCTGTAAGATAGGGCAAATTAAAGAGAAGATAACTACACAATTGAGACCCAAGCTCCGAAGAGCTCAGGCCGCTGCCTGACTTAGTTCTACCCAACATCGGGGATTTTGGAAAAAAATCTTAATCCCTCGCAAGGAAACTCAAAAGATAGAGAAAAGAGCAGATGGGTATTTCAACAGTACCACCACGAGAAGGTGCCGGGTCAGCTGGATACTTGCTCGTGAGAAGGTACTACTGTATCAATCCTTGTCTCCGACTTCTTTCCCTTCACCAAGTTCAATAATTTGGAACCAGTAAACGTGGTAAAAGGAACACGTAAAATTTTTAATCTATAAATCACCGGAAGAGCTCACAACTGTGAGTCACATTTTTAAGACCATGGCTAATCTTTAAGGCACAGAAGAGCTCACAACCGCATGTCGCCTTTTTAAGACCACGGCAACTGCATTATGGAAAGAAAAGCTCAACCTCAAAGCAACAAGAAAGTACACAAATGAAATGAGAGATCCTCTAAGACGGTTTCAGTTAGGCTGTGTCGCCAAGTTACTCTAGGACTGAGTAGCTACACAGTTTGCTCTGAACTTCATCTGCAACAGCTTCAGAATGTTGCCACTGCCTGTTTTGTGGCACGTAGTGATGATGCAACACGACCATGACAAGGTTAGTTACATGTTGGACACCATAACTATTGCAAAGTGCTGCTGTGGCAGGACAAATCTGGGTGCAATTGTGCAATAACATCGTGTAGACCAGCACTCAATATCCTACTGCGGTGCAGCAGAGCGATCTTACCGCTGCTTTAACGCCTATGAACACATCCTCACGAGATTAGGTTACATAAATTAACTGAAACAGAATAAGCTCCTCATCAACACTCAACAAAACAAGCTCCTTACTGGAGCTTGAAGTGTAATAAAGATCGTCAAAGCGCATTAACGTACTAGAAAAATTCTAAACGAGTAATTTTCAAGATGTAAAGAACTGAAAATGTTACAGTTAAACGTGCAAGCTGATAAAATATTAGGAATGTATAAGTGTTTACTTTTGCCACTTTTAACATCAGGTATACCTTAACACCAAAGTCACATGTGTTCTGGGACTGAGTTCATACCGTTCTATCCCCCAAGATTCCAAGTTATCAAATTTATAGGTAATATAAAATGTAATTATGAGTTCAAGCATGAACGATTACAATTGCTGCAGATTTAAACACGAAATCTTCGTTTAACAACTACTACACTAGAATGAAGAACCCACCATTCAGGACACAAAATTTTTTTCTATCTACACGAAAAAAATTCATGACAAGAAGTGAACAATGTCCCAGGATTGATTTAACACTTAGACTGCGGCAAGTAAACTGAAGTTTAATATTCAACTCAAATTTAGAGACAACTGAAATGAGTAATGTTGAAAATGACAAACACAACTGGATCGCGCCTTCATTTAGTTTTCATTATGTATTTATGAAAATCGAGTTCGTGACTTCTGGCCAACACTATGAAAAATCAATCAGTGTACACCGGGGCTTACGTCGCAGTCAAACTGTTAATGTCAACACATTTTTTGAGGCAATCTCACGGCTAGAAGAACTAATATTCACCTTTTCGTTACTGGTTAATATTTTAAAGAAAATCATCACACACCCACACTCAGGAGTCAAAAACCGAGCTTCCAAGTAAAAAGGCACACTTCAAGAAATGAAACTAAAATAAAAGGCTCTTCATAATGAAGCAAATACCATTTTAGAATACACCTCAAGCGTATCCTCAAGAGAAAATTTTTAACGCCTTGTTAATTTGAACTAATGGTTAACATAATTAAAACCTCAACTGAAGTAGCTGCCCTATTGTAACCTCAACACGGACTGTAGACCTCAAATAGAATTAATGAATGTGAGATGACAATGATTAATGGGAGAGATATCAGCAATTAATACAAGAGATATCAGCAATAAACGCGAGAGATTTCAGCAATAAACGCAAGAGACATCAGTAATATACGCAAGAGATTTCAGCAATAAACGCAAGAGACATCAGTAATATACGCAAGAGATATCAGCATTAAACGCAAGAGATATCAGTAATATACGCAAGAGATAT
>JACJUY010000621.1:105260-123803 GCA_014220935.1 Platorchestia sp. MABIK | reverse complement strand
ATATCAGCAATAAACGCAAGAGATATCAGCATTAAACGCAAGAGATATCAGCAATAAACGCAAGAGATATCAGCAATAAACGCAAGATATGTCAGCATTAAACGCAAGAGATATCAGCAATAAACGCAAGAGATATCAGCAATAAACGCAAGAGATATCAGTAATAAACGCAAGAGATATCAGCAATAAACGCAAGAGATATCAGTAATAAACGCAAGAGATATCAGCAATAAACGCAAGAGATATCAGCCACAAACGCAAGAGATATCAGCATTAAACGCAAGAGATATCAGCAATAAACGCAAGAGATATCAGTAATAAACGCAAGAGATATCAGCATTAAACGCAAGAGATATCAGTAATAAACGCAAGAGATATTAGCATTAAACGCAAGAGATATCAGCATTAAACACAAGAGATATCAGTAATAAGCACAATAGATATCAGCATTAAACGCAAGAGATATCAGTAATAAACGCAAGAGATATCAGCAATAAACGCAAGAGATATCAGTAATAAACGCAAGAGATATCAGTAATAAACGCAAGAGATATCAGTAATAAACGCAAGAGATATCAGCAATAAACGCAAGATATGTCAGCAATAAACGCAAGAAATATCAGTAATTTACGATAGAGAAATTAATAAAAGCAAAAGACATCATTAATTAACGCCAGAGATATTAACGCGAGAGACGCCAATTATTAAGTCATGAGTCGTGAGTAATTAACGCAAGACACCAATAATGAGAGGCATCAACAAATACAACAGGAAATAACAATAACAAACGTGAGATGTGTCACTAACCCCTACGAGAGATTTCAATAACCAAGCAGTGCAACTTAAAGTGGGAACACAACTCTCCGTACCAGACATTTGCATGCATTTAGGCAGCATTACGTGGCTACTATCTCAGCCAGTCTAGAGAATTATAACAAGAAAAAAATGTTCATTTCATCACGAAAAATGAATAAAAAAAGGTCAATTTTTCACTGGAAAAAATTAATCGAGCATCTTTTTTTTAACATGAAAAATATTTACTTTCAGTCAAGAAAATATGTCAATTTCATATCAAACAAAAAACGTAAAATTAGTTTTGTTTTCTTCTACAAAACATGTCAATTTTTCAACAAGAAAAATGCATAAAAACTAATCGCTTAACTGACGCACTCGCTGAAAGGGTTCAGATCGTTGTTTTAGTCCCATACGCATCAACTGCTTCAGTACAATTTTTTTTGAAAAGCAATTTTTCTCCTACTCATTATTTTTTATTTTATGAAATCTCATTTCTGTACTTCTCATTTTGCACCGCATTTGACTTCTGTAAAATTTCTTATTCTCTATATCTCCATATCTGATCTCTATCAAACCTCATTCCCATTCATCTCATATCTCCGTAATGCCTCAAGTTTCACGTCATAAGATCTGATCACCGTAAGACCTCATCATTCTTCCCCTACCGAGTGTATAGCTCTATTCCAGATATACACCCTCACCCCTGGCGTACTGATTTTCTTGCTTCTTTCAGTCATATTTTTCGACTGAATTTTCGTTACATAAATTCAAACTTCAATATCGACCACATTTTCCTGACAACACTAATTCTCGTAAGGAAGTCAAAGAAATGAATTTTAGTTGAATTAAAATTTAGGCTTCAACTTTAATCGCATCTTCCCTGTAGCGGGCATTTGAGTGCCTGCCAGCATCCACAGAAACGCCTGAGCGCAGTTCTCTTGACCCCACAGGTCGGATTTTCAACTAATTTCGAAGTTCTCCGCAGTGAGCTTGGCTTTGCTGCATGAAACCTTACGTTGCGTAGTCAAATCTACCGAGTACTTGCGTGAAGCGCCGGTCCAACGTTTAATATAAAATATCAATAGAGCAGCTGCCACAGAAAGGCGAGAGTTAGCACACACCCTACACACCACACTCGCTCTCACCTCCTCTATATAGTCTTCCACTCTCACCTCTCCCTTCTTCTTGGCTTCTTCGAGCATCTTCTTGCGTTTCTCTTCCGCCATGTCCTTCTTGTCCTCCTCGATCTTCTTCTCCTCCACTTGGATGACTTCGATGCGAGTTCGGTTGTCGATCTTACCTTCTCGCTTACCGATGGCGGCCTTAGTGCGAGTCTTGATCTGCAAGTGTGTTATAATAAAACAGCATTTAGTGGTCATCACATTCAATGTACATTGTTGGAACTAGTAGGTTAAATTGCTATTGTTATCCGATATCCTCAAAACTGAAAAATTAACAGCTGCTGTCACCGAAAGAACACTTGCTATTATATGGCAGACTGCATCAAGTAAGAGAGCACATCATACTTAAGCCTAGATGTTGTTTTCCGAATCAGGACTCGCATCTGAATTTGCGGCACTCAAACTTCGAGAATGTCATTTAGATTTATAAAGTTCCTGTTACATGACATAAAATGGACAAAAGAACACGCGAATAGAACTATTTCATAATGGAGAGATAACAAGTTATAATGAAAAGAATGGAACATAGATATATTTGAAACCAAATCATTCATTTATTAGGATGTGGTACACGCACTAAGAAGCGTAGGATACCATCTCTGCATCAATTTAAAAAAAAACTGGAGAGCGAATACGTCATAATTTTGGGAATTGACAGTCCTTTTAGATCAGTGAAGTTAAACGCTAGTAAGGCACTAAGTCCTAGGATGGTGCATTTTCCCCCCAAAACTTTGAAACCAATTCTTCAAGAAAGTCTGACACAAATCAGCACGACGCAATGGCTACCCCAGTAGACGAACACGACTTCTTTAAGAAATTTAAACAGAAATAGGCAAGGCGCAATACCCCCTAAACGAAAACGAATTCTCATAGAAAATTCATCAGAAAAAGCCAAGTACAATGGGTATACAAGCACAATAACTCCCTAATCCACGAAAACGCTTGCTTGAAGAAATTCAAACATAGGTAAAAAAGACGGTAGCACCTCTTCAGGTAGCTGGGAGATGGTGGCGGCGAGGGAGGCGTTGGCGTCCGTGGTGTCGGGTAGGTACAGCGTGCGGGAGAGCAGCAGCAGCGACGGCGGCACCTGCGATGTGAGCCACATCAATGGTCTCCTGCCTTCTTCACACTTGCCACATTTGCATGTTACATACACATACATACATACACACACCAGGCTTTTCCTCCTAACGGGAGGGTAGCCGACAGCAAGCCACAATCATTCATCCTTGGTCATTACGAGGCGAGAGAGGTAGCACAGGTCGCACCAGAACTGCACGGATCAATAGCAGCCCAACACAACTTTTTTCCACAGTCAAGCCCGACAGCCATAGCTGGTTTACCCCGACCGCTTCATTTGTGTGCAGCCTATCCCCCCGCACATTAAAGGACACAATACCCCATCACATGAGGGCAGGCTTCCAGTGACCGCGTCAAATAGTTAGATCCTTATACACTGCTTCCACTCACTACTGTCTGCAGTCATCCCTCTCGCCACATCCACAGTCAGATCCCTCTCATACAATGCACGTTTCACACCATCTAGCCAAATCATCCGTGGCCTTCCTCGCGCTCTAATACCCCGCACCTCCGACGTATAAATCTTTTTACCATCCGCTTGGCATTCATTCTTTCAACATGCCCAACCCATCCAAGCACTCTTTCATCCAACCGTCTACTCATCTTTTTGACCACACCCGTCTGCTCCCTAACCAGCTCATTCCTAATCCTATCTCTTCTTGTTACTTTAAACATGCTCCTCAAACACTTCATCTCAAATACATCCAGCTTCTTCCTCTCAGCTGCTCCCAAACCCCAAGACTCGGCTCCATACAGCAAAACTAGCTTGATTAAGCTTTCAAACAGTCCCATTTTAGCTCTCATACTCATGCTCCTGCATTCAGAAACTTTCCTCATTGCACCCAAAATCTTGCAGCCTTCACTCACTCGATGTCTCACTTCTACTTCCATACTATCATTCACAGATACGTCCGCCCCGAGGTATTACCATGTTACTTGAGAAAAGTATCAAATAAGACCTTCATAACCTAAACCCTGGCTCCATTCTTATACTTATGAAACTTGCCTAAAATTAACAAATCCGTTTTTTTCTAAGATCTGACCACATTTTAAAATGCGCCGTTTTTAAAATAGATATTGAGTTACAATTCTCAAATTTAATTATTGAAAGATAAAATATGGCCAATTTGAGAAAATGAAAAGGCTACTCAAACCTTGAGCAGGGTTTTTCTAATGATGGGGACGATTGAACCAACATTTGCTCTAAAAATAGATCCAAAAGACAATCAGTACGTGGTAGTAATTATCATGTTAGTTGGTTCAAGACTACCTAGCCACAAAAAAAAATCTCAATACAGCAAAGAGAAAGAGAAAAGTACAAACTGAAGAGAGGAGAAAACATAAGCATACGGTGTGTTCCCACACAGAATACTCTGTGAATAGAAATAGCATGTTGGGGAGAAAGTGGAAGATTAGATTAGATCTTAGTTTTAAGCCTCCCTGACTGCTAAAAAAAAAGCATTCCAAAGGAAGCAAAGAGGAAGGCACCATTGAGTATGGAGATAAGGGAATGCAGAATCTATGCAGAAAGAGCATAGAAACAGTAAGTTGAGAAAAAGTTTATGAAAGAAGATAAAAATAGAAGAAGAAAGTAGTAGGTTATGAAAAACATGACAGCAGCGAACCGAAAAAAGGTAGTCCTTAATATAACAAAAAACCTTCTATTTCATCAAAAAGAAGACCTATCTAACTCTCAGCTTGGGCCCTCACACATTTTCTCCCTGGGAGTGTTAATTCTTACAGATACAATAGTTGTATCCTCTGAGGAGAGAGAAAGAGGGAGAAAACAAAGTTAAGAAGCCTATTCTATCCATGCTGTGGGGATAACTTAACAAGTACACCAACTCGTTACGACGTTTACTTTGAAGGCATGAACAGTTTGTGAGCGCACCTTTTTATCAAGGCTGAGTTCGAGCCACTGCTTGAGCTGCATGCGGAGTCTGGCGTCCGTCATGCCGTAAGCTCGCATGCCGCGCATCCTGCACGCCTGCTGCAGCTCCCATGATGACAGGCTCTCCACGCCCTCCACTGCTATCAGCTGCAACACAACAATTTTGTTGGTGGAGTATTGGTGATACCACAACGGCACATCTGAGAGAACTACTCCAACACAATGTGAGAATGTTAATCGCATTATGCATATTCATTATCCCTCCTGATGATGACAATACAGATTACTGTATTGTCCAAGGTGACTTTGTGTAGGCAGCACCCGCTTATTTTAGTCACATAGAAATTCCGAATTTGAATTTCGAAATAAGAAATAATAAGAAATTTTAGATGACAGCCGGGAAGTAACTGAGCAAAATTTCCGTTGTTGTGTTTTACAGTTTATCTGAAGCTGTATTCATCTGTATTGTTGTGTATAGTAGGTGGGAGACTGTTGAATGCGATCAAGAGTTTCTACAGTGATGGCAGAGCGTGTGTGAGAGTAGGGAATGAGGTGAGTGAGTGGTTTCCAGTTGTGAGACAGGGATGTGTGATGTCGCCGTGGTTGTTTAATTTGTTTATGGATGGTGTGGTGAGAGAAGTGAATGCCAGAGTGTTAGAAAAGGTGCGCAGTTGGTGGGACAAAATGGTATGTATTGGGAAGTGTGTCAGCTGTTGTTTGCAGATGAGACAGCGCTTGTGGCTGATTCAGAGGAAAAACTGAGGAGACTGGTTGCAGAGTTTGGTAGAGTGTGCGAAAGGCGTAAATTGAGAGTAAATGTAAATAAAAGTAAGGTGATGAGATGTTCAAGAGGCGGAGTGTTTGGAACCTCGGATGTGAGGATGAATGGTGAAGTGATAGAGGAGGTAGAGCATTTTAGGCACCTCGGGTCTGATGTGGCTGTTAAGGATAGAATGGAAGTAGAAGTGAGGCATCGAGTGAGTGAAGGCTGTAAGACATTGGGTGCAATGAGAAAAGTTTTTGAATGCAGGAGTTTGAGTCTGAATGCTAAGAGGGGACTGTATGAAAGCTTGATCGTGCCAGTTATGTTGTATGGAGCAGAGTCCTGGGGTTTGAGAGTAGCTGAGAGGATGAAGTTGGATGTGTTTGAGATGAAGTGTTTGAGGAGCATGTATGGAGTAACAAGAAGAGATAGGATCAGGAATGAGTTGGTTAGGGGGCAGACGGGGGTTATCAAAAATTTGAGCAGGCGAGTGAATGAAAGAGTGCTTGGATGGTTTGGACATGTTGAAAGAATGAATGTTGAGCGGCTGGTGAAAAAGATTTATATGTCGGAAGTGTGTGATATTAGAGCGCGAGGTAGACCACAGATGAGTTGGATGGATGGGGTGAAACGTGCTTTGTATAAGAGGGGTCTGACTGTGGACGTGGCGAGAGGGATGACTGCGGACAGAAGTGAGTGGGGGCAATGCATAAGAAGGTAATTTTATTTTTGACGCTGTACTGGGAGCCCGCCCGTGTGTGATGGGGTTGACCTGTCCTGTGCGGGGGGAGGGGCTGCACTCAATGAAGCGGTCGGGGTAAACCAGCCATGGGCTGTGGGGCCTGACTGTGGAAGGTGGTTGTGCTGGGCTGCTGGATCCTGGCAGTTCTGGTGTGGCCAGTGCTGCCTCTCTAGCCTCCTAGTGACTAATGATGTTGATTGTGGTCTGCTGTCGGTTACCCTCCCATAGGGAGGAAAGGCCTGGTGTATGTGTGTATGTATTCATCTCAAGGGTTATAAAGTCGTTACAGGTCATCATGCTAATGCACCGTATCAAAACTGATTCAGGCATTTCAAGTTTGTTTGAGCTATTTCTAGGGCTTCTTCATTACTCCAACCCCATAAGTTCTCTAAAAATTGAACCAGAACCACCTGTTTCTTGTTCTGACTACTATGCATATCACGACTGCCTAACCAAGTTCGAGCAAATTTATAGCTCAAATTGAAGTGTCTTTTGCAGTTCTTCAGGAATTGAAGTTTTTCTTTGAATTTCCCCACACACAAACTTAGAAGTTTATTCACATTCAGATAACAAAATTAGACATTTCAATTACAATACGATGGTAGTGGAGTTATAACCATGCCACGGAAAACTAAAATGCTGGGAAGCATCAGTACCAGTTGCAAAATTAGAGAAGACATACAAATAAGAATCACACCCTCTCTTGCCAGTAAGAATTTACATTCTTCCATGTAAACTCCTATATGCAAAGAATTTATTTAATAGTAAATTTATCTTACATCAAGAATTAAGGAACGCATCCAGATCAGATCGTCGCCAATGAACTGTTTTAGTCATTTAGAGGCATAAAATGCATATAAATCCGAGGGCAACCGCTATGTGTGTGCGTCATTTTCACACTGCTCATTCAAGAAATTGACAGCAAAATCGGTGAGTGATTCAAATCAATATGTTAACTAAGCACTGGCACAGCCTTGCCTGATAGCCTGAAAATATTTTTTGACACTAAAAAACTCAAAACTAATCACTAATCAAATCATTCAAAATAAGCCTGTTTTCTTTTCATTTTGCTGCCAGAGCTTGTTTGGGGTGTGAGTAGGTAGCAACTGTGGAATGGATCACTTGGCACAAAGAATCCAAAAATAGCTACAGATATTGCACTGACAATGGCCTAATCCTGGAATCAAGGCCTGACCTTATCATCAGCCACCAGGGAACGCAGCTTCATGCGCAGCTGGAACCTCAGGAAGTTGTTAGTGCCAAACGGCTGCATCTCGAGGAGACGGCAGAGGGCGGTCAGCTGGGGCCGGGACAGAGAGTCCAGCGTGATGCTGTCCGCAAAAAGTTTGCTGAACTTGAGAATCTCCTCGTTGCTCACCACCTCACCAGTGCGCCGTACCTGCGCGGCATGCGAATTCAAGATAAAAAAACTAATTCTGTTGTTAGTTAGAAACTCAAGAGAGGCCTTATATCAACATAAAATGATTTGAAGTAGCCCACCCACGTGTTTGAAGGAGCACTCAAAGGTATTCTACTCAGGAAGGTAAGCAAATCTTCAAATAATTGAATAAAAGAACAGAAGCATCATCCTCAAAATCAACAATGCCCCTGTTATATGAGGAAAATGCTTCTCTCTCAACAAGAAAATCGTTCAGTATTAATTTATTGAGGTCTTTGCAGCATCTATGAATCTTTTCAACAATTTGGCCTTCCAACTCAGAAGTGTAACAGTTTAGAATTTGCCTATGAGTTTAACCTCAGCCAGCACACAAGGCCACAGAAGGAAATGAAGCCTCTGGTTGTACAATAAAGGACATACCATAAATTTCACTAGCAATAAATTTGAAAAAAAAAACTCCTTCCCAATCAATCGTGAAGTGGTGTGCTCTGGATTTCATGTGACAATACAATAAAGAACCCACTGTACTGGCAATGGACCATCTCATAAATATGGTACTAACTCCTTACCACTCCTGCAATGAAAGTTTTTGAATTTGATGCGAGTGTACAAGAAGAACCTTGTGTAAATAAGAGTAACAAACCTTCTCAAAGAAAAGCACAAACTCCTTAGCACTCTTGGAGCGGTGGTCTTTGGACTGCAGTGACATGCTGTCCAGTGTCTCCTGCAGGAACTTTGCCATTTCCAGCTTCACCTTCAACCTCTTCTTCATCTTTGCTTCCTGTATACGAAACGAAATATCAACACTGGTTTTGTACAAGAATACATACTGTGCTCATCATTTTTCAACGCAACACATCCAAAAAATACTTGGAAACCAGAAATGCTGGAGCATAAAAACCACTGAAAAATTATAAAATAAAGTACAAAAAAAAAATATATATATATTTTAAGTAATCATCAAAACGAGACACAAACGAATGTTTTTCTCTTTGGTAGTTAGAATAGAATCGAAAGCCACTCATGATTGAACAGAGTAAACTTTAATATATAATGAAAAAATCAGCATATTATTTGAATTACTTTCAATCACTAATCAAACTTCACTAACTACACATTCACATAGCCAATGCTTCTGAATTTGTGTCGCTTAACTTGAGGTACAAAAGAAATGAGCAAAGTCTCTTAGGTTTGCACTGTAGACACCTTCTCAAAAACCACCAAAATGAAGAGCATTTTCCAATGGAACTGTGGCCGGTAACTTCTACTCCTGTCACCAAGTTTTGTGACAATCTCACTTCTGACCAAGTTTCGTGGCCAGAGATTTCAATTCTAGTTTTAAAAGGACTACATCAGGATCACTAGCCATGCTTTAGTTGATGACAGACGACAAACTGACTTTGTTCAATAAATTTTTGCAAAGCATTTAATCTTTGCTTTCTCTCCCTTCCATGATCCGCGGTTCAATGCAGTAGAAATGTGGCATGTATTTAATATAAAACATTTTGTGACTTTCAAGAGTTTATTAAAACATGGTTAAATTAACCGGAGGAATTGAATTTTATTAAAATATTTTCTAACGGGTTAAAAGTTCACGTTTATTAGAAAAAGTTAAAAGTTGTCTAAACAGGAACAGGTAAACCGGCACTTCAAAGTTTCTAAATTGACACAAACCAAGCTTTGACGCCTGATCATTCAGGTAACTTGAGTGCACGAGACTCCAGATGTTTACAAATGCAGAAACAACACGCAGGCAAAACCGCTGACAGCACTGCCAAGGCACTGGCAACTGCACGTGCTATATGCAAAAAACACGGCGTACAAGCAGAGCGCTTTGGTGCAACAGTCCACGCACCAGGTTTACTACCTACGAAGTACAAACTTTAGTCTACACTCTATCTCGCTCTCTCTCTCTCTGGCTAACTGCCCACTGCCTGCATCCGTTTAACGTTCGCTGCCGCTGCAGTCTCAGACTAGTTCTTTTGCTGCCGCTCTCAGTAAAATGGCTCAAGCCAAAATGCCTTGGTCACTGAACAACAATCTAATACAGGACATTGATAGAATCGTGCAATGTGGGAACATGTCACATTGACAACCAGCCAAGTCAGGGAAATTACTCTACATATTAAGTAACCTCATCTGCAGTCACAAAAGTCGTGGATAAGCATTTAAACAGTTCATTCAGTAACAGTTCCTTAAATAAATCATAGCTCTAACTTATAAACAGCTCTGACATTTTTAACTAAAGCGTGTGAACTTACAAACTACTAAGGAGCAATCATTCAAGTTTACATACCAAAGAGATCCCATATGCTGGGAGTTATACAAGTGAAGTAATCACGTCTCAAGTCACCTTTTCATTGGCAGTCTCAAAGGTACTGGGCAACATCCCAGGGAACAGCTTAATGGCCACTGGCAGCAGCAGCTCCATGAACGGGATGATGATGAACACAGAGAACGGCAGCAGACGGAACAAGTCGCCGGTCGTGCGTACCAGCTGGAAAATTTTCAGCAAATAAATACCAGCAATACATGCATGCCAGCAAGTAATTATTTTCATGCCTTGCTTAAGTTCAGATTAGATAGATTAGTTTCAGACTCCCTAACCACAACAAGTGTTTCAAAGAGAGGAAACACAGAAGCACAATTTAGTTCAGAGTTGTGGGAATTTAGAATCTGCCCACAAGGTGTTTCTTGCACATGATCCCTTGTGCATAGAAACAGTAAATAAAGAAAGAAGTTTATGAAACAAGATAGAAGTTGAATAAAAAAACAATTAGCATGTGCTGTAAGACAGGACTGCTGTGAATCAAAAAAAAAGTTCATAACGAAACAAAAATACCACTCCATTTCAACAAAAGGAAAGCCCACCTAACCTTTAGTGCAGCTTGGGATCACATATTTTCCTCTTTGGCACCCTAATTCCCGTAGATGAAACAGTTCTATCTCCCTGAGATTAGATTATTATTTAGTTTAGGCCTCCCTATCCACAACAAATGTGATCCAAAGAGAGCAGGAAGGAAGGCACCATTTAGTTTGGAGTTAAGGGAACGCGGAATCTATGCAGAAAGGGCATAGAAACAGTAAGTTGAGAAAGAAGTTCATGAAAGAAGATCAAAATTGAAGAAGAAAGTAATAGGTGCCGAAAAATACGAGAGCAGTGAACCGAAAAAAGATGGTCCTTAACATAACAAAAACCTTTTATTTCAACAAAAAGAAGGCCTACCTAACTCTCAGCTCAGGCCCTCACATTTTCCTCCTGGGAGCGCTAATTCCCATAGATCCATAGATACAATAGTTGTATCTCCCTACCCTGAGGGGGGCTTGCTTAAGGATATATGAATGGTCATTACCATTACTCAAAATCAAACCAACAGGGTGAGGATGCTCTTAGTCATCTGTTAGCAAAAAGTGAAAAAACAGAGTTCACTTTGACCGAGCATTAAGAAAAAAATTTCCAGAAAAAATATTAATGCATAAAATTAATGAATAACATTCAAGAGGAGATCGATCATCATCCTTTCAATAAACAAACACATGGACTTCCCATCAATATTATTTTTCAATTTTGGCAGACAAGTGTGTTCAAGAAAAATGTTCATTAGAAATAGTAATTTTTGTGTATTTTGATGAAGAACTACAAAGGAATTAGCTTTTAACAATGTTGATTGACTCTATAAATGTCTATGCTTTATATTTTTAAACCAAGAGGAGCTACAATTTTTCTTCATGGTCAAGCTTTTCGAGTAGAGATGCCCTCATTAACTAAAGAAGACCTTGATGACATATCAGATACTGAAAATAGAGCATTGTTACAATCAACATTTTATAATACACATACTAAGAAACACAGATTGTATTAAGCAATGAATTACAAACCTGTCGATGCTCTCTTCTAGAAAGCTTTTCCCCTCTCAAAATTCTGTAGCAGTACTTGATGCCAAGCTTTGTGTCAATAAACAGTAACCTAAAGCCATGGTAGTAGTGTGCAACCTCTTCTTTTACTCTCGTCCAGATAGACTTTTTCTCTACAGGAACAGGAGGAAGTGGAGGAGCAGTTTCAGCAATAGCCAGGTTGATGGTTTCAGATCGTGGAGGAACTATCTCTTGTTGGGACGAAGAAGCAGGAGCAGCAGCAGCACCAATATCAGGAGTTTTGGCTTGTGCCAGAGTTTCTTTAGCTTCTTCTGCGGCACTGCCTGCCTTTTTCTCCTGACTTAGACTCTCAGCTTTTTCCTTCAAGGCATTGACTGTGACCTCAACTTGTGATGAAGGTGGTTTTGAGTCTAAAATGAGAGCTGTTGTATGGAAATATCTTTTTGTCACTAAGCTCATACCTAATTCTGAATCCAAAGTTTTGTACAAATCAGGGCTAGAGTTTAACAACATCAATGTAATATCCTTAGCATATGCTGATGACTCTTGAGAAGTATCAGTGCTTACAAGCTGAGGGCTTCTGAATGAGCCATGAGAGGGAATAAATGTTTCAGGAATTAGTCTGTTTGTCATAGCAACTCCCAGCATTCCTGGACGGGATGTTCTAACTAAGCTTGATAAGCTTTGGTGTAGTCCTAAGAAATAAGGACTTGTACATAAATGAGAGTTTGATATACGTGAAAAATTTTTCTTGCTTTGAGTCTCACTCCATTGTTCTTTACAAGCAGTAATTTCAACTGCCTTGGAAGATGGTCCTTCAAGTTTAACTTTTGGGTCTGAAGACACTTCATTCACATCTACTTTAGCAATGGTAGAAAGTTCATTTCTGTTTGACTGAAGTTGAGGTGAAACAACACTGCATTCTAAAAGCTTCTTGTCTCGTTTTTGGCAATGCTTGGAAGTAGAAAATTGAGTGATGCCCGCCTGACGAGTCTGGACTGCGACGGTGCGGCACACGCACTGCCAGCATTCCTGCTTCTGTAGCAGCCTTCTTGAAATCATTCTGCACAAAAAAGAGATGTATTGGTATTTGTCCACACAGATATAAAATGGAACATCAAAGAAAAGAACATTATTCTACAACTGCTACAAAATGCCAATATTAAAGACTACTTCACCAGACCATATTTGAATTAGGCTTCTAATGTAAAGTGAGAGCTAAAAATAATTTTGTCACTAAAAGATGAAGAAAGTAGCATATGCTTATATATTTATTAGAATTTTGGGTAAATCTGTAGCGTTTGGTAATAATCAAATTTCCATTTTGGGTTCGGAAACATAGTTAATTAGATCGAAATAAACAAATTTTCTTGTATGCACTTTTCGTCGCAAATGACTATTTTACGAGTTATAGCGGTATGGTACTTATCGCAATTGTATTGTTGCAAGCGCGCAAAAACAAAGGGAAGACCCCAAATGGACTCAACGACATTAGGGGAAGACCCCAAATGGACAGACACAACGTCATTAGGGGAAGACCCCAAATGGACACAACGACATTAGGGGAAGACCCCAAATGGACTCTTACGTTAACGGTCTAATAATCGTGTCATTAAAGTATCTTATATTATGTAAAACACCGTGACCGTTTGGTAATAATAGAATTTCCAATTTTGGGTGTGGAAACATAGTTGTTGCAAGCGCGGGAAAAGTGCGCTTGATCATTCGATCGTGTCGAAAGGGAGAGTCCATTTTAGTGTTGCCATACAATGCCCTCGATGAATTTCTTTCTGCTTCAAACACCAGAGTTGGGGTCAGTAATTTACCGCTATAACTCGTTAAATACTCATTTGCGACGGAAAGAGCATAGAAGAAAAATTGCTTATTTACATCTCATTACTCAATGTTTAGTTCCCCAAAATTCGATTATTACCCAACGCTACACATTAACCAAATTTTGTAGAGTTTTCATTGAAATAACCTTAAATCAATTCAGTCTATAAAAATTTTTGAAGACCAGCTCCACTCCAAATAAGTCATTATGAAAAACCTACACAAAATCAATTTATTACTGAAAATATATATGTATGAAAAAGTTAATGTAGAATTTGTAGACTTTATAAACATTTTTACTGTGAGAGCTGGAATTTCTTGGAAAATGAATAGCGATTCTAAAATAGTAAAAACACACAAATCCAAATTGTTAAGTTATATTTTGCCTGCTTTAGTTCTCCTTTCAGGTAGAAGAGCATACTGTAATTGAAGTTCTAGCACATTTAATTTTCAAACAAATTGTGTTACTTAAAATATTTCAAATTGAGCATGCATTTTGCTGGCTCTATAATTACATGTATAATTTGATACACATGGCAAAAATGGTTTCAATAAATAAATAAAAACTGTACTCAATTGTTTTATCAAAGTACTGATCTGTTACACTAAATCTGAAACATTTTTAGATTAATATTTACTTAGTGTTGTTAATGATTGTGAAAATTTGACATATTTTAAGACATTTTACATGAATGGCATTCTGCTTGTAAATGCTTACTTTTTGAGATATAACAATAGTAACATTTAGGTATGAGTGACATAATCGGCCACGTCGTTGCTGCGTTGTTCAAACACGTACAATTTTTTTATGCAAAAACATCCATCTCAGTATGGCTTAGTTAAGTTAGGTTTACTTATGTTAGTTTAAGCTAGTTTATCTAACTAACCTAAATTGCCAAATCCAAATTGATAGAGGTAGCATCAATAATACTCAATGTGCAAGCAAAATATCATTTGTTTAAACCTTCTTAAGATGTGCTCCATTACCTATTTCTAGCAACAAAATTTTTCAAATCGTTGATGCGCTAAAGTAAACAGTGACCAAAATAAATATCTATAGTTTTTTTGTAAGCACTATACTAAACACAAATGGCAACTAATCCTTTAGAAATAGACCATGGTAATTTCATGACAACTTTCTTCAACCTATTATTTAGTTAGAAATTTTGATCAATATCGGGTTTAATGCGCTCACGGAAATTAAGAATTCCGTTTCAAAGAATCACTAAAGGAACACATTTAAGAACGTTTTACATGAATGACATTCTGCTTGCTGATGCTTTATTTTTGAATTACTCAACTTTGAAATTTTCGTTTTCCATAGCAGTTCCAATAAGTTTGTGCTTGAGCGGAAGCTGTAAGAGTACATTTGCGTCCTTTGTAATTTACTATTAGCCATCCCCGCGGAGCCTGAACCCACTTCTAGAATGTTTTAGTTAACACAATAAAGGTTCTTACCCAAAAATATTACGTTATAAATATATTCTGATATCAAGTCTACGGTATTCACTCCCACGGTTTTGCTAATGCTCAACGGTCGCCGCCATATTGAAACTGATGTAGAGTGCATAGCGATTTAAGTCGTCACTATTCCAGTCCTGCTAATATTTTTGGATGATTACCTTTATTGGGTTATTAACTAAAACATCCTAGAAGTTGGCTCAGGCTCCACGGGGTTGGCAAATAATAAATTCCGCCAAATATTGCAAAAACAACTTCCCATGCGCTCCACGCAATTGTGGCATTGTTGGAACACACTCTACTTTTGCATGGGAAAGCCATTTCATGAGCTCCGTTCCTAAAATTTCAAAGTTAAATAATTAAAAAATAACGCATCAGCAAGCAGAATGTCATTTGTGTAAAACGTTCTTAAATGTATTCCATTAGTGATTCTTTGGAACGGAATTCTTAATTTCCGTGAGCGCATTAAAACCCAATATTACCAAAATTTTCAATAAATAACCTTCAATCATACAATCATAATTTCTAAAAACATTCCAAGATATTTTTGGACACTTTTTTGTATCATTGAAAGTTATTTATTAAAAATTGGAAAAGCAATATAAAATTATCAGTAAGCAAACTTCTTTCATCCTTCATAAATTTTTTTCATCAATTTTTCTAGCAAAAACTGGCTTTTAAGTGGAGCATGCATATTAAAAAGATAAATCAATAACAGTAAACTCAAGAAAAAATCCTGATTTCAAATAGTAATCAAATAACTATGATCACTTTCAAAACAGATTTATTGCATTAACCATCATATTAAACATATTTGTAATATATAGCAGTATAAACTGAAAAATATGTAGATCCCAATAAGAAAAACATAAGAAAATAACTAACATGTGTTCCAAATTAAACAGTGATACTAGTTTGTTACAATTTTCAATATACAGTACACTTGAGTGAAGCATGTACACCAGCTCAAATTTTATCTAGGTAAACATCTTAAGAGGAATTTTGAGCAAAGTACAAGATAGAACACAAAAATTAACTGTAAAACAAGAAAGAAACAGTATCTCGAGCCAAAGTTTCTTAACAACACAACCAGTCAGGATTGGCAATTTCATCATGTTACTTTATGGTCATCAGTCCTATTTTTCAATGCTCAGAGTATAATCTCTTGCTGGTTACTGCTTAAAAAAGCACACTAATTATTTTTTAGATCATGGATTTAATAAACTAGATTTAAATTAACATACGTGGATTTTAGTTGCGGTTTTGTGTCGGTAGCAAAGTAATAGAGGGTCAAAGAACGATGCGTCAGCGCCGACAATATTGTGTCCACTAATCGTACGATCGAGAAAATCCGGACCCTCGGATAAAGCAAACTGAGAACAATATCTACCGTTGAAATGATATTCCAAATACCAATTTTTTAGGCATTTCAATACAACCATCTATTTCCACTAAGTTTAAGCGATAACTACAGAGAAACTCAATGAAGTGGGAGTTCAAGTAACACCACGCTCGCTCAAAACTTGGGTGTTATGATTAGCATACACAATGCCTTCCAAATCGATAGAGGCGGTATAATAGTTTTCAATGTGCTGACCAAATTAAGAGGATTTCCATGAAGAAAACTTAGTTTTATAATGAAAAATATAAAATGAATGAACAAAATAACCACTGTTTAGTAAATTTATTGCTATCAGGGTCAGACCAATTCAGCGCTTATGTCATTTGCGACCTGACCTTCTGTCTTTCGCGCAATGAAGTAAACTTTCAGCCTCTCCGCTCAGAACGCATCAGTTCACGCCCAACCATCAGCACCTTGACATTCAACTTTACCTCCTCTCATCGCACCGATGGCGCCCTCGTGGACTTCCTGCAGACCATCATAGCGGAGACTTCGGAACCAGTTCGCGCACGAGGTGGGTCGCAGTGACATATAGTGATGTGTTCAGTCGACTCTCTGTAGCGAATCCTCCATCCTAACCGATGTCGGTTCCTCACTCCATCCCTACCATAGATTCAGTATTGATCGTTGCGGAACTTGGGGTTTCTAATAGAGGGAAAAGATTAAGCTGGGCTAACTTATTGCCAATTTATAAACGTAATAATTGCTAAACATTGCTATTTTTTAAATGTAAGAAATGCTAACTTGCTGAAAATTTATAAATGTAAAAATTGCTAACTTATTACTAATTCATATATGTAAGAATTGCTAACTCATTCCTAATATAAAAATGTAAATACCACTAAAAATTTGCTAGTCAATTAAACTATGTACTGCTGAAATATTGCTGGTCCACTAAATTACGTATTGCTTAATAAACTGCTAATTGAAAAAAATTTCCACTTTTATTACTCGAAAAATTAGTTTATACTTGAATAAAAAGATTAGCTTTTCAGCTCACAAATTGCCGCTTCCTTGGGACCTCGTTTAACCAAAATATTTGTTCACAGCCCGATCTCGACCTTCCTACTCGTGTGTGCCGGTGGGCCAGCCGTGGTCCTGCACTGCCAAACCTTCATGGCTCTCCACAACTGGCGAGGGACAGTTGTGCTGCTAGAGTAAATTCATGACTAAACTTGAAACAACTGTAAATTATACTGATAAATATCGAAGTTTAGCCTTTTGCAGAATCTCAGAGTAAATAAAAAAGCAGGGACAGTAACTCTCAAATTAGCCATTATTTTTAATCAAACAAAAGAATTCAAAACCGAAGGTTTCGACCTCTAAGGTCATCTTCAGCATCTGAAAAAATTGTTTAATAACATAAGTCCATTAAAAAAAAACATTTGAAAATTAAGAAGCTATTTGTTATGGATAGGAGGATTGCGTGTCGCTCGGCTTGTCTTTCATGATAAAAAGCGATTCTAGAATACAGAAATCAATTTGACAAGATGCGGTAGCAACAATTTCAAAATCGTCTAAACGAACTGGGAGGTCACACTTCTCTACGTGGGAGCGGACAGCAGAGTGAGGAGGAGTTTTTAAAGGCAAGTTTGTAGTGGACCCTAAGGTCCATTCGAGCCAATTCTCATAAATTATTAATTCCACAATATAAAAATTTGTTACCATCAACACAAGCATTTTCATAATTTTTTATCACTAATTCCCATTAATAAAACCCTGAACTTCATTAAAAACTGTGCTCATAAATATTTTCACCGAGATGCCATTTCGAATTGCATCTTCACGCTATGGCAACAGCGAGCTAGACTCCATCTTGGAGAGCGCCACTTACACACTTACAGCACTGTGCCCTGGTGCTCTTGTTTTTGGTCTTTTGTCTCGCTGCCCGACCGTGCTGCTCAACTTTCCGAATAAACGGACACTAAAGACATAGACTTTCCTGGCACCCTTTATAGGGGTCAGGTAACGCTGTAGGTTAAAACAATAAATTAATGACAAGCGCAACAAAGTACAGGAGGCTCACCTGAAGGATCTTCATAATCTTCGAAGATACTATTCAGGCGAATACATCTCCAGTAAGCCGGCCATCTTGAACACTAAGTTCCAGAAGCAGGGGT
>JACJUY010000621.1:64319-98074 GCA_014220935.1 Platorchestia sp. MABIK | reverse complement strand
TTATTGAGCAAGGTATTGGCTCTCTTGCCTAGGACTTCAGCAACGAGCAATGGCTGGATTTGCGACACTTTCGGGAGATCTACGAGACACTACACACCCACACTACCTGCCATCTTCTCAGTCACCCCCTAAGGCTCACATCTTGAGCAACCGATGAGCGGCACAAACTAAGGTAGTCCAAATATTCAGAACCACTTTGAAATCAATTCTTGACCACACGGTCCTCAAAAACTCTGCACCCTCTCATTGAGGCTGCCTCCTTCCTTCTTTCCTTCATCTTCATCCTTCACGGATTTCCTTCACATATCGTTGCACTTTGGTCCCCTACCACCATCACGCTGTGACTCTCTCGAATCCCTACACCTGGTCATACCCACGAACTCACACTTGCCACCGCACCTCGGTCGGAGTTCTACGCCAGGATCGAACCCAGGGATCCCTCATCACGAAGAGACAAGACCAGCTCCATCTCGACGGTCGTAAATAAACCTCAAAGGCGAGACCAAAATTCAGCGTATTAGTTATTCATTTACTTTCAATCAGCGGCTGGGTGCTCACATTACGTTGACCATACGTAGCTACTATTGAGCTACTAGAGCCTCACTCCTTCTGAAAATTAAAAGCCTTGCATTCCGTATAGAAGTTATATTAAATTCAATTGTAGTTCGTAATTGATGCCTTCACAGGCGTCTGGTGACCCTTTTTAAAGTGTTAAAATTGCCTAAAACTCTCATCACCTCCATATACTAAACTTCACACTGGTGTTAATCCAGAGTGTTAATGGTCAATACACTAATTGATAATCCAGCCATCGATTGAAGGTACATGAGCGTATGTCAAGTGCTGTTCACTTCTTTTGTACTGTTGAAACCCTGAAGGAGGTAGTACTCTATTCTCTCTAGCCAAACAGTAGTTCTTTCGAAATCCTTCCTAAGAATTAAGTTATTGCTACTGTAGCCTATCTTAACAACTTCTACCTGCATTTCCATTGCTACTGAAGCCGCCTTTAACGTACACTTCATGTATTTCCATTGCTACTGAAGCAAACTTTAGGAAATCTAGGTTATCCGGTTACTTCCGATTGCTACTGAAGCTCTTTACTAATATTCTTCGCAATTTCCATTGCTACTGGAGCACCTTTCATAGCTACTGAAGCGAAACCGGCAGAAATACCGTTGGCAACGAAACACCAAGCAAATTAAAACTAACATTCGAGTACGGAATTCAATAAAAAGTAGTCGTTGGAGCAAGTGGGCGTTAAGACGGTTGCGCACCAATTCCTATTGGCCAGTCTAGCTAAGCTTTATCCAGGATGACCACTCCCACAGACCCTAACGATAGTTCGAAGGCGTTAGTAAAACTTCCGCCATTTACTATTAACAATGTAGACCCCTGGTTCCTCCAGGCAGACTTAGCCTTCAGAGGATTAGGCATAACAGATGAGGGGAAGAGATTCTTTGCCATGGTAAACAGCTTGCCGACGCATATGATAGGGGAATTGGCGAGTTTTATAGCTGCAGATGCGGATACGCCTTACACAACCCTGAAAAACGAAATCACAAGCCGCTTTAAGGCTGATAGGGACGATAGGTTGCGTGCTTTGATGGCAAACCCTAATAACCAGAACCAAGACCCTTTCGAGCTGCTAAAAGAAATGAAGCGATTGACAGAAGGCTGCATGGAGGATGACACCCTTGAGGAGTTATATGTCCAGCGTTTGCCAGAGTTTGTGCGCCCCTTCCTCGTTTCCCATAATCCCCCCCTTGCACTAGATGATATGCCAAAGATAGCGAAAAGGATTCTCGGATGTAATACCGTTCATCATAGGGAGTCGAACGAGACTCCTGTGGTAAACCAGACGTGTCCGAATGACAAAGATGTGTCAATACGAGAGCTAACTCAGCAAGTTGGAGCACTGTTGAAGACAGTTGTCAACCAGCAAACCGAGCTCTCGAGTAGAAAAGGGCAGGTGCATAGTGTCTTACCAGAGATTACGCACCAGAAATCCCCGGACGAATACCAGAACCCCTATCCATTTGAGCGGCAAGCGCTTGCGAATAGGTCGTTCGGTAGCGGTCGAAACCGCCAGAACGTCTCGCGACCTACCACGAGCCATCATCCAAATTCACAGGCTAGCGGGCGGAACGAGCTGTGTTGGTATCATCAGCGATACTATCTTACGGCCCGTAAGTGCGAGTCCCCCGATTGCCCCCTGTATGAACTATTGCACCCAAAAAACGGAGGCAGCGTGGCGTAAACGCGAGCCAGACGCCAGCGCTAAATCAACCTTGTGCAACTCGCTGTCTTACATTACTAGATCCCCTGACCAAAATAAAATTCCTGATAGATACGGGAAGTACTGTAAGCTTGGTGCCAGCCACTGAGAGAGATAAGCAACGTGTAGGAGTCCCAAATTTGAAAGCCACCAACGGCACTCCTATCTTGTGCTATGGCACAAAGTCCCTATCATGTACCTTAGACCTAAAACGTAAGCTCGAATTCGAATTCGTCATAGCAGACGTGGAAGTTGCCATCATCGGTGCGGATTTCCTCCGGAAATTTGCATTGGTGGTGGACCTTCTTAACGAATGCATATACGATAATGTAACTAGAACGAAAAACCCCCTCCCTTCAGTTGTGCTCGCCAACGCCACACTGAGCGTGACCGTAAATTTAGACAGTTCATGCCGATACCAAAGGGTGATGGCGGAATTCCCTTCACTTTTCACACCCGACGTAGCGCGTAAACATAACACGTTGACTGAACACCACATCCAGACGAGTGGCCCGCCTGTTTACACTAAAGTGAGGCGTCTCCCCCCTGACCGTTTGCAGGAGGTAAAGGACGAGTTCAATAATATGTTGGACGCCGGGACTATTCGCATCTCGAAAAGTCCCTGGGCCAGTCCCCTTTTGCTGGTGCCCAAAAGTAATGGCGAGACGCCCATCTGCGGCGATTATCGCGCACTAAACGCAGTAACCGTGCCCGACCGTTTCCCTATTCCCCATATTCACGACTTTACTGCCAACATAAATGGCGCCACTGTCTTTTCAACTATAGACTTAAAACGCGCCTTCCATCAAATTCCGATGGAAGAGAGCTCTATTCAAAAGACTGCCGTCTGTACGCCGTTTGGCTTGTACGAGTATCTTCGTATGCCCTACGGCTTACGAAATGCTCTGCAAACTTTTCAGCGCCACATGACTGAAGTCCTTTCCGACCTCCCATTTTTGTTCTGCTACTTAGATGATGTGCTGATAGCCTCGGGGACGCCTGAGGAGCATGTGCATCATCTGAGGGAGCTGTGCAAACGACTAGCGTCACATGCTTTGCTGGTCAATCCAGCGAAGTGTTTTGGGAAAGAAGGAACTGACTTTTGTAGGTCATCAAATCAGCGAGAATGGCATAAAACCTCTTCCCGACAGAGTAGAGGCCATCCGCCAATTCCCCAAACCCGTGACTCAGAGACAGTTGCGTAGGTTTTTAAAATCTGTCAATTTCTATCACCGATTCCTGAGAAACTATGCGGCAACTCTCGCACCACTGTCCTCTCTGATCAAACCAAAAAAGCAAGGCAAGTCCGTTCTTATCGAGTGGAATGAGGAGGCAAATAACGCGTTTCACGAAATTAAAGAAAAGCTTGCTAGCGCGACGGAGTTGGCTTACCCACACCCGAACGCTGAATTCAGTCTTGTGGTCGATGCATCTGACGTGGCTGTTGGCGCTGTCCTTCAGCAAACTGCAAATAACGTAACGTCACCCCTAGCGTTCTTTAGTCGTAAACTTTCTCCTATGGATCAACGTTATAGCACGTTCGGGAGAGAGCTCATTGCGATTTATCTGTCAGTAAAACACTTTACATCTGTTTTGGAAGCACGTCAATTCACTATTTACACGGATCATAAACCGATCCTTAGTGCAATACGAATGCCCTCAGACCGCCATTCCCCTCGAGAAAGTCGGCACTTGACCTTCATAACCCAGTTCACGAGCGATCTCAGGCACATCAAAGACGAGGAAAATACGGTTGCTGATTGCTTATCGCGTGTGTACAGCGCGGTTTTAAACCCGTCAGCACCCGAGTTCCGACCCTCTGTGCAAGCGATTTCGCTAGCTGACATCATTCGTGAGCAGCAAAATGACTTTGAGATACACAACCTCATCGAGTCCCCGGACTCTTCCCTAAAGTTGTCGCTCAGAGATGGCGCGTATTGCGATGCTGACCGTCCCAAACGATATGACCTACCGGCAAACTTACGCCATGTAACCATAAAACATTATCACGACTTGTCTCATCCTGGAACAGATAGAACTTTCCGTTTAATAACGGAACGTTATGTTTGGCCCGGGATGCGTAGAGCCATAAGAGAATTCGTGCGTAGTTGTACAGATTGCCAAGCGAGCAAAGTCACCCGGCACAACAAGGCCGCGGTTAACCTTGTGCATTCTCTGGCAACAAATTTGATGCCGTCAACGTTGATTTGGTAGGTCCCCTCCCCAACTCTCGTGGCTATGCGTATCTCCTCACAATAATTGATCGCTTCTCGAGTTGGGTCGAGGCTGTGCCCATTCCTAACATAACCGCAGAAACTGTTGGTAGGGCATTTGTTGAAAATTGGATCGCACGTTACGGAGTTCCGTTGAGCATTACGCACGATCGCGGTGCACAGTTCACTTCATCCCTCTGGGCCGAGATCTGTAAAAACGTTGGTTGTGCCAACATTACCACAACTGCCTTCCACCCCCAGGCAAACGGACTCATTGAGAGAGTCCACAGGGATTTGAAGGCTGCCTTGCGTTGCTTGAAATGTCATAATGATTGGGCAGATCGATTGCCTACTGTGTTGCTCGCCTTGAGAAATCTGTATAGGAACGATCACCAGTGTACTTCCTTCGAACTGCTTTACGGTCAATCCTTAAGGTTGTCCGGCGACATTGTTGATCCGTCTACTGAGATAGACGACTCACCCAGTAAAATTATTGATTACGCGTCACGCCTCAAAAGTTCTATGCTCGAGATCGTGTACGTCCCCCCTCGGTCACCCCCAACAACGGAACGTCTAGACCCGATGTTGCAAAAATGCACCCATGTGAATGAGCGTGTAGACGCAGTAAATCCCCCTCTTAGACGACTCTACGATGGGCCTTACAAAGTACTCAAACGCACACCCAAGTACTTTGTTATAGAAAAGAACCTTAAGAGCGATAGTGTTAGCATAGACAGTTTAAAAGCAGCTTACCTTTCCCCAGTTGTTGACTCATCCTTCTCGGCCCCTGAAATACAATCTGTCTTGCGATCTAGTCTCAGGTCAACACCTGTTGCACCCGCAAACTTGCACTTGTCCGAATTGGCTAGGAAACTTCCCTTAACGATGGAATGCAATCCCTTTCATCTCCCACGTTCTACCGTTCAAGGAACGCAGTCCGAATACAGTAATTCAGACGCCGCCAGTTCGGTAGAAGCAGCCGGGACAGCGTTACCGGACGATGTTCCGCCCACACAACCCCTCACACTCTCACAAGCTAACATCCAAAAGAAATCTTTTACAGCTCCGGCTCCTAACCCTACCCCTTCCAGTAACACAGAGTACCGCAGTAGACACGGGAGACCGTCCCGCCCCCCAGCCCGTTATGCACATGTGATGTGATAGTCTTGACCTGTTCCCTTGTTTTCGTCTCCTTCATTATCATCAGTTGATTTGCACAGGTAACAGCTGCCACCGTTACCGGACCTTTCGGTCTCACACGTTGGAGGTAGCTGTAGTGGACCCTAAGGTCCATAAGAGCCAATTCTCATAAATTATTAATTTCACAATATAAAAATTTATTACCTTCAACACAAACATTTTCATAATTTTTTATCACTAATTCCCATTAATAAAACCCTGAACATTATTAAAAATTGTGCTCAAAAATATTTTCATCGAGATGCTATTTCGATCTGCACCTTCACGTTATGGCAACAGCGAGCTAGACTCCATCTTGGAGAGCGCCACTTACACACTTACAGCACTGTGCCCTGGTGCTCTTGTATTTGGTCTTTCGGGAGATCTACGAGACACTACACACCCACACTACCTGCCATCTTCTCAGTCACCCCCTAAGGCTCACATCTTGAGCATCTGATGAGCGGCACAAACTAAGGTAGTCCAAATATTCAGAACCACTCTGAAATCAATTCTTGACCACACGGTCCTCGAAAACTCTGCACCCTCTCATTGAGGCTGCCTCCTTCCTTCCTTCATCCTCATCCTTCACGGATTTCCTTCACATATCGTTGCACTTTGGTCCCCTACCACCATCACGCTGTGACTCTCTCGAATCCCTACACCTGGTCATACCCACGAACTCACACTTGCCACCGCACCTCGGTCGGAGTTCTTCGCCAGGATCGAACCCAGGGATCCCTCATCACGAAGAGACGACCAGCTCCATCTCGACGGTCGTAAATAAACCTCAAAGGCGAGACCAAAATTCAGCGTATTCGTTATTCATTTACCTTCAATCAGCGGCTGGGTGCTTACATTACGTTGACCATAGGTAGCTACGATAAAGCTACTCGAGCCTCACTCCTCCTGAAAATTAAAAGCCTTGCATTCCGCATAGAAGTTATATTAAATTCAATTGTAGTTTGTAATTGATGCCTTCACAGGCGTCTGGTGACCCTTTTTAAAGTATTAGAATTGCCTTAAACTCTCATCACCTCTATATACTAAACTTCACAAGTTCGTTCGATAGCTCCGTCCGGCATGCTCTGCTACACGAACACGAAGGGATCTGGAAGATTGCCCGACGTATTCATTCAGACGCACTTTGTGCGCAACTGTACTTGTAAACAATGGAAGAGAGCATAGCCTTAGGGAGCTTATCTTTATAGTTGAAAATAGACTGTATTTTGTATTTATTCAGTAAGATGGCTCTGAAATCAATGTTCACAAAATGTTTTGATTGTACAGAAATGAGGTCTTTCTTAAATTTTTTCGATTGGTTGCCGAAAAACGGTAAGACAAAATTAAATTGCTCTTTAGGAGCAGTTATCAACGGAGTCCTCTTATAAAATTGGCCATCGAGAAACTTTCTAATTGAATGTCCGGGGAAGACACATATGGTGCGTAAAATCTGTGAAAAATTAATAATTTAAATTAATATTCACTCTTTTTGAAACTTTTGGTAACACGCTTATCGTGATGGCGACTGTGAAAGTTTGGGAAAGTGATTCCAGACAGGATAATAATGACAAGAAGAGATGGCTTAGTTTGTATGTGTTCAAAACTTTCGGTGATGCAGACACTAGGCTGAGCAATTTTGCACCGCAGAGCCTCCAGAGACATCTTTATTAGTAGTTTTTCATTAATACAAATCGAATTTTCCAAATGGCTTTTCAGCTTCTTAACCTAAGTAGAGAGATTGCGTGAGTAATGAGCAAACTCAATGAATAAAAGAGTTACCCTATAATATCTCAAAACTTATATTCTGTTAACTGTAACAACGAAGAGTCTTGAGAAAATACCGAGAGTATCGAACTGGGAACGAATCAGGTTCTTTCGTACCCTAAGACTGTTGTCTAAACTTTGTGCCACAGGAAAAAGGTCCATCACTGGAAAAACCGGGTTCAAGACGTCATGCGATCAACACCCCGGGAAGAGCTTGATTAATATTTGCTGTAGCAATTGGGCTTGTCCTCGAAATAGACATTGGGTGATTAATATTCTACTGACTGAAAGCCAGATGTCATGTCACTTGCACTACTACAGAAATAATCCTTCTTCGGGTTTGCCAAAATAGCCTTTTTGCATTTTCTAAGGCATTTGGTCTGATATCCCTTCGATATCCACCTTGTTCACGATCCCACTTAGTTCATATAAACTTATCAATCAGATTATTATTTGCGTGTAGCGTTTGTTACTAAACTACCAAAGTTAATTTCGGCCTTAGAGATTAGATATCGTGTAACTGTCGCGTCAATTTTATAATTTTATACGATAATTTCATGATTGATAATTTTATACTATTTCTTCTTTAGTTACATTTTGTGTAAAATGCGGATACTACCTGATGTATGCGAGCTGTGTAGCAACGCTATCAGCAATCTGTACTTTCCAATGTTGTTGTCCAAAGACTGGGCCGGTGCGCATACTCTATAAGAGGTTAGACCACGGATTGATCATCTCCGTGCAGTTGAAGACTGATCATCTCCGTGTGATCGCTCTTTTCTTTTACTTTCAACTTAGTATAGTTTAGCTGTATATTTTCATTCCGTACTTTTTTGCTCTTTTCCCTACTATCGCAGGATTTTTCATTTTCATGTTTACTTTATAATTTTTCTAACATTTTGAATTTTTGTGATACAATGTATATTACTTACTGTACATCCAGTTGATGGCTGATCATACTGATATATATGATGATATTGACCCAGATCTCTATCATTTAAACACTATACTGTATATCCACATCTAAATGGAATTAGGAATTCTGAATACACAAACAACAAAAAATTGAATTAATCGATGAGTCAAGTCGTTGTGATTTTTCGCTGCTGTGCCATTTTTCACTCTATCCAAAAATTTATAAAATACAATGTACTATCGCTGAGCTTAGTTGTAACCAGTGTTGGGCAGTTGCGCGGCAACAAGTTGCGGCCGCAATTGCGATCGTAACTTTTTCAGTTGCGGTTGCGGTTGCGCCGCAATAATTTTTGGAAAGTTGCGAATCTGTTGAGATCGCAACAATTTTCTACGTGTCAGGCCGCAACTCACAACTGCAACATCACAATGGTAATTTAATTTCTAAAATGACTTCAATAGAGTTTAATTCGCGTTTCATACTCGTTTGAAACTAAAGCGTACAGAGTTCAACCCGTCTGGCAACTGTTTATTATTAGCATTAGGCGAAACAGTGATCCACATACACTTAGCTTACAGTATATAAGTATATTTTATGTAACTCATTTAATATATTTGAAAGGCAACATTGATCGTCTTTACAGCACATTGCCATTGTCACATTGAGATCATGAACCAGTATTAAATCTTAACAGAGAAACGACAAAAAGCAGAGGAATATCAAATATTACAGGAGCATGTGTATGTTTTTTCTTCATCCATCATATGGGCTGTACAAATGTTTTGCACTTTCCTGTTTTCTATTCTTTTTGCGAGAAATACGGAACGCCTACGAAAATATGGCTACTAGCTAGGTCCCTTTTCAACCTTATTATTTTTCGAAAATGGAATTTATTTTCTTGTTCATGCTATATTTGCAAATGAAACGTTTCTTTCAGTATCTTGATATTTCATTCAAAATCAAGATCATGAAAGATCGTCCACACATTTACTCGATCTATTAATTTTTTAGTGAAACAATGCACTATTTTGAATTTCTCAACATTATTTTTATACATAGCAATATAAGCGTAAAATGAATTGAACAATATTTAATTTAAAATATACCTAATAAGAAAAATGTTGCGGTTGCGAGTTGCGGTTGCGATCGCAACTTTGGTTTTTAAAAGAAATTTTTATTTGTGGTATTGCGGTTGCGCAGCAACATTTTAAAAGTTGCGTGCCCAACACTGGTTGTAACTTTGACTTTCTTAGCTTCACCGAAAGCTGGCTAGATGACTCAACAAAAGACATGATTCAAATGCAAATTTATTGTGGACACCACTCACTACGCAATAATAATCACTATTATAAAAGGAGCCGCGTCCGTCCGTCCGTCTGTGTGTCACACCCACCAGCCGAAAGTGTGTGATGAGCGTATCTGTGAAACAAGCTTCATCAACTCCACAATTATTTTCGGTACAATAACACAGCAGATTCAGAGTCGGAATGAACATCACGTGTATTGGCAGGTTAGATTAGGTTGTATAGAATATCAGCAGTTGAGCCTGAGGAAAGTATAGAAAAGGAATAAGATATAGAAAATCGTTGGAAAGTCATGTTAAAGCTCAGTTGGTCTGCCACTTTATCACGCTGTCAAGGAAGCTTAATGACTATTTTTGATATGAGTTTCACCAGTGCACGAGATTAAGAGTATTTTAATCGCGGGTTCTGTTAGGTTTGATATATTTGTTTTTGATCTACATCTGAAGTAAATTTTTTTAGGAAATTATCGATTGCAGTCATTTATGACGGATCGCGAACACCAAAAAAACCTCACACCTCGACCTTCTCGCAGCGCCAGCAGCGTAACATGACCTCCCCCCCCTTTCAAAAAAACAGGGGTTTACCGGTAATTATAATAAGCGCGGCGGAGGTGTCAGTACGTACAAATGCAACAATGAATCATGATTATATAGAAACGGTTTTCATAGATCTGGAGAAAAATGGTAGACGGCTTGTTCCGGCTCTTTCCTGAATAATGAGTTCCATCGCATTATGTCGCAGTTCAACAAGTCTTTATACAATGACACTATAATCTCCGGTGACTTAAATTATGATCTTTTGAAACATGAAGCCTGTGAACAAATAAACTTGGCATCCGCCCACTTCTGTTTATAAGTCAAAAAATATGGCGTGAATGTTGAATCTATTCTTAAAAAAATGCAGCATATCTCGAGGAAAACAAATGAAACAAATTTTTTCAAAAACTTCTCGGCTAACGATAATTAAAAAAAAATAATACACAGTTGTTACTCGCTTGGTTTCATCGGTGCATTCGATATTCCATATTTCATCATTTCTACATACAGGGTGAATATCCTTTCTGTTATCGCCGTGAGGCGGTATAGTTGCATTTTTGAGGTATTTAACGTTTTATTTTGTGCTGGCATGGTATGCCTTTCAGTTCGCTCGGACCAGGCAAGAAGATCATTACGCCTCTTACCTGTCAGACTACGTCTCGTGTCGCGCGCCTCTGCCACCACGTGCCGGCTCGCAAATCAACTCCGTACACAAACTATAGAGGTTTGGATATTTACGATTAAGTTAGCAATTACTGATGAGGTCCGGTAAGGGATGCGTTTTATAAGTGGTAGCTGGTACCCCCATGCGGGGGTTCCAGCTACCCACCCACACTTGGCCGAGCGACTTACCCATGCTGGAACCCCCTTGGCAGGGCGCCGAGAGCTGCAGCATAGTTCGCTTGGCCTTCTCACTTATACACCTTAAAATAGTGCAGGCACACCGACCTCGGTCTCCCCATAACTCCAGTCTATACACCTGCACCAGTTAGCTATATATTATGAAGAGCGCCGATAGAATGCAATAGGAGTATAAGGGTCCTCTGTAGTCCGACGGTTTCCCAACCAAGCAATCAGACAGAGAGAGGTTGCCTGCATGGGTTAGGGCCAAAGAAACGTATACGCTCCTCCATTTATTATGAAGGGCATTCAAAAAGCAGATATTTTACGGTCAGGGGCACTATGCAGTCGTCGCAATAAGGCGGTGCGCTGTTGTCCATCAGGTGTCCATGAGTCACTTGAGTGCGACCAATTCGTTGGCGACACAGGGTCCTTTCCCAGTGACGGCTGGAACACTGCTTGTTGGGTAACGGTGTTGTCGATGTGAATGCTTCTGAGCTTGTTATTGGCAAGTGTGTGCCATTCTACCGTCCATGCGGCAGTCAGGATTTTTCGTATGTAAACTTTCATGTCCGATCGTGGTAAACCGACATGAGTTATTGGTCCGTCTTCTGTCGCAGCTCGAGCAGCCGCGTCGACGGCTTCGTTTTCGACTGCTCCAACATGGCTTGGTACCCAACATAAGTAGAATCTGTGGTAGTCACGAAGAAGTTATTCCTTAATCGAGGCAACTGTAGGTTTTGGGTGGCGGATGTTGGTAATTGCTTGTATGGAGCTTCTCGAATCGGTTGTGATAGTGATCGAGTTTCCGGGTAGCGTTGAAGCGTATAAAATAGCATCCCGGATGGCGAGCGCAGTTCAGCCGTGTAGTGGGATGCAATGTTTAGGATTTGCAATTACATCGGAAGAAAAATTCCAATATTCTTGCTTGTTGTTCCCTTCCGCAGCGATTCATTTTGAAGATTTGATTTTATGGATTTTTTGGGCAATACGTTGTGATTGTCAGTAGACTTGATACGCTGGTAGAAAATTTTGAAATCTTCTCATTCATTCTGAATTAGCCAAATCTCTATACCATTTGGAGTTTTATAGCGATAATAGTTTTAAAAAGGTACATTGCTTATGGATCACCCTGCACAAGAATATTTTAATCACGGGTACTATATGGATGAAAAAATTTGTTTGTCATCCTTATCTTGAAACTTATTAAACAGAAACTCTCGAATCCCTTCATTTTTGACGGGTCATGCACACCAGAAGATATATAAATCGAAAAACACACCAAAGATATTAAAAGGTAAAATATCAACATGGATTATTCGTTTGAGGAATTTTGATGTATCTGCCTAGAATATGTGATTTAGCGTGTGTGTGGGCGAACATGTATGCTTTGTGATTATATGAAGGAAAAATTCATAGTTGAATGAAATTGGAAAGTTATATGTTTGTTCAAAGATTTCGTGGTGGTGGAAAGCATTATTAATGTTAGAAGAAATACTTAATCATAATCCAGAGATTTATTGAACAGTGCTGCAATATCATTGAGCTCATTCATGATGGAGTGCTGACTGGCTGTGGGGTCTGTAGCCAATTCCTGGAATAAAAAGCTCACCGTTTTTGATCGTTCAGTGAATATCATTTTGATATGATCATGAATCACAACTATTTCTCTAATGATATTGTAGCGCTCATCTATAGAGATAACCATGTTAATACCTCCACTGCGCTCATAGTTTTCCTATTACGAATGATGTTTCGTATAGCTTAGTACTTCAACCGCATTTGTTCTTTGAATACAATGAAGGTTAAAAATACTCCAATAGAATGAATTGTGTGCTCCTCTAAATACTTCAAACAGTTGTCACAAAGGGTCAATAAAAGTGTCCTCTTCAATGGGTATGACGTTTTAATTCATTTTAAGTTACTAACAAAGAATCACAGATTTTACTTTGCAATACGGTGGAAGAAAATGAACCTGACCTTTCAAAAATCTACTTTCAATCTTTCACGACACGATTTTCATCAACTGTAGTAAATTTGACAGAGCTTGTTAATGCTGTGAAATGAGTGATGGTTGGTGTATTTTAGTGCTGCTCTAAACACTTGAAAAACGTATCGACGTTTGATGTAGACTCAATTTTGATTCTACGTTGAAATTTTTCACGTTTCTTGATTCAATTTCAGGACTAAGGAACATGTTTTGATAATATAAATCTCACACACAATCCTAACGTATTAAAAAGATTGAGTTCGAATCGTATTAAATCCTCTCTCGACATGGGTGTATTAAATGAGTAAACTTTAATCATAAGAATTCTTCACTCGACCTGGGGATATAAAAAATGCAGACTGTAATTATATCAATTTCCCATTCGACTTGAGGGCATCAAACGAGTACGCTCCAATTAATCATATACCCTGGGGGTATAAAACGAGCATACTGCCATCACATCAACTCCATATTCGACTTGGGGGTATAAAACGAGTTGCTTATAATCACATCAACTCTCTATTCGACCAGGGAATATAAAACGAGTGAGCTGTAATGATACGAACTCTCCACTCAACCTGGGAGAATGAAACGTGTAAGGTCGATTCAAATCCATTCTCACTCGGCCGCAAGAAAACGAGTATCGGAGGGTTAGCGTCGTCGATACCCGACAGTGAATGGGACGTGCTAACACAATATATGATACGATATGTATTGATTAGATTGGTGCGGAAACATAAATTTCTATATATTTTGCGACCGTGACGGTCGTAGCATTACCCATAGCATCATCGAAAAAAGATAATCTATCGATTCCAATAATAGTATCGCTATATCTTTGTCATTGTTATTATTTGCGGACGCATGGTTATGAAAACTAAATAATCGCATTTACTCTCGGAAAATAATTATTATAGATTTATGCTTCTCATATGATAGTTTTTTGGTCACCCATAATTTTAAATATGCATTCTCTGCGTGCCACTACATGACGAAGCTCACGTGTGCTGTGCGGGTGATGGTGAGTCAGGAACAATGACTTTTATCGACATGTGAAATCGAGGGTCATAAAAAAATGAGCCTATATATTAATTTTACAATGACTATTTTGAATATTGATCTTGATGCAGTACTTGTTGAGGTTAAAATTTGCTTAGAAGAATTATTCGCTAAGTATTAACTAATTCAAAAAGTGTGAGCATTCTACATAGGAGCAGAGTCTTAGCATCACTGAAATTCACCTGCACAATGCAGCGCTAACTTGAAACTGCAGCTAGAACTGCCCCGAACGTCACAGAACTTAAGGTCCCTTCAAACAAAAGTAAGACGCAATTGCAGGAAAAAGTTTTTTAATTAGCGATTTCCAACTGAGCCTGCGCAATTGCCCTGAATGGAAGCGCTTTGTACACCAAATACTAAGCGGAATTCAATCGCTTGTGTGTGGATCGAGAGGACGGGGCAAGAATTTGGTTCATTTTTGCGGACAACTTGAGTGGAATGTGAGCGGCATTCCGCTCGGGCCTGCCCGCACTGCCGAGCCAAGGTTAAACTTGGGTACAATTTCATTGGCAATTATGTGAAGACCATCATAAATGATAACGTAAAAACGATGAATTGACACTACTGCAAGCTCATAAGTTGAATCGTTAAGTTTATTGCGTAAAAAAGATGACAGGTTCAAATCTAGCTACTTGTCGGCTCGAATTCAACTTTATTTATTCTAGCGCATTACGCTAAACACACGCTAGAATGATCAAACAAAATTCAAATTGAGAGAATAGAAAATATTTTAACATATTCATTAGTATGCTAATGATTCAAACGAATGCTATATATTCTTTGTCCAAATGTCCAAGAAATATAATGATTGCTTTTATTTTGAAAAATTGTTTGATTTTCGAATTATCTTTAGAGGAAGTGACCGTCATTTTATACAATGCAAACCAAGCGTCTTTTTAAATGTCTTGTAAGCTTTTTTCTCTCTGATGTTAAGACTCATTTAGTTCCAAGCCTTAACTACAATGAATAGGAAATTGTGATGAGTTCCTGTTTTGGTGTACTAAGAAAGACCGAATGTGCTCTGAATTCTAGACAAATGATCGTAACGGCCAGTTTGTGCACATATGTAGATATAGTTTAAGAGCCTAGTCACGCATCATCATCCTTATTCAAAGATTTACCCATGAAGTTACGATGAGAAATTTGACATTGATTAGAAAGCAGGTTGTTTTTTAAAGCCTCTGAATGAATAATTCACATTGGTATTGTATTCCAAGCTTTGAATTGCTCCAATAGTTTTTTGTATTGTAGTCTGAAAAGAATTCTTTCAGTTTTGTCAGTGTCATACCTTATGTGTCGCTTTCGTATGGTAGAAATGGACTGACGAACGTCCTAAACAATATTTTTACTCCTATTTCAAAGGCGATATTTGTGCCCTCAGTAAAAATTACAATTGACTTCGATAGTTTGTACCTATAGGCAAGATTTGACCTTTGAGCGTCAGTTTTTTATCAATGATAATTCCTTGAAATTTGAATGAATAAGTTTATTCAATCTGGCCCCAACCGATTTTGATGTGCTGCAAAAGTTCGTTTCGGTTCCTGATGAGTGAGATATATTTATTTTCATGAACAATGGTGCAGTTTTAATTTGCTTCAAGCTACTTTGAGAAATTTTCTATTTGCTATTGTGTTATAATTTTTACCAGGAAGGGTTCATGAGAAGGTACTCTCACTGGAAAGAAGGATAAAATTTAAAATGTACAATATCTCTGAATAATTGATATCATTGATCAATTTCCGGAATAAGAGAAGCCTCAAAATAGATCTGTACGAAACGTTATGGCTTATGTCAAGTAAAGCTAATAGAGAGCATTAATGTCATGCTGACAGAATTATTCATAGAAACGAGCGTCACTAGGTGGCAGACATTCACCTTCAACAATCCTCATAAGTATCCCAAAATATCAATATCTTTAACTCAGGTTTACAATATACATTGAGGCCGACACAAATCGAGCAGTCGAATGATTAAGGACTCAAGATCAACGTTCGGCCTCCTTTTGGTTCATGTTTCCCGGACCCCCGCAACCGATCTGTGGGCCAGGCCGGTCCCGCACGCCACTCCATAAAATGCCGCGCTATGGCGGTCAAACGCAATGTAGAGCTCGCTCGGGAATTTTGTTAGCGCGTCTAATTTCCCTCGTAACTTTACAACAAATTCCTTTTAGTAGAGCGCGGCCTGGGTGCAAACTTGCTGGGTCTCGCTATAATATTCATGCACAAAAGCCCGAACTAGCTCTTATTTCAAGTTTAAAAGATTGCTCGCGCGCCCATACTCTCACGCCGAGAAATACTCTAAGTTTTTAAATTTTCAAATTGCGGTCTTGCGAGTCAGATGCAAAATTTGGTGAAATCAAGAGTATAAAATTTTGTGTTTCATTGGTTAAGGTTGGGTAAGAAGCATCGATAAATTGTCAACATTCACGAATTCTTTTTCATCATGACATTTTTGGTTTGTATAACATAGCGAATGTATTTCTACATGCTGTGTGTCATCCCAAAACTCTGATTTACTATACATGATTCAAGTATAACACTTTAACAACAACAAAAGTTCTACGAGAGAAATGTGATGCTGAAAGTACTTTCAAAGAGGATCACACTTCATGAGTTGAAACCAAAAACAAATGGAGAAGGAATACAAAAAACATACCGAACAATGGGCAGTAATCATTACGGTGGTGGCAGCGCATTCAAATATAATGAATCATCTCCCGAAAAAAGAATAGCGGGTAGAAAGTAAAAGCTAACAGCCATGGACTGGAGAATAAAAAATCAAATTGCAAAATTCGCATTACTGCTTCGCTAGTGCGATCCAGAATGAAATAAGAACTTTCTCCGTTAAGAGCTTCGTAAAGATATTCACAAGAGTGCTGTAATTTCAGGCATATCTTATAACAGAGAGCCCAACACAGTGCCATGTCAGAGTTTAGTAAAGATCTCAAAATTTGAGATCTTGAGATACATGTGCGAGAATGTTACGCTGTCCATGAAACAGTCAATGTTTACTTTATATTTTTCCAAATGGCTGGGTGAGTGTACTGAAAGCAGCAAGGATATAGTGTATAGTATGATTCAGGTTACATACTTCTAACAGACAAGCCGTGTCATTGCATGGGGAATCGAAATGATTTCCCAAAGTTGTAAGCTATGGTTGTTTTGTCTTCAATTGAAACATCTTTTTTGATCACTCCATTATTGCAATCGAGTTGTAGAATGATTTCTCAGATTTGTAGCTCAACAGAGAGATAGATAGATGGAGAGCGAGTGAGTAAATTGGAAGCTTAGCGAACAGAAGAGTTTCCTTCTAACTTCTTCCACCCATCATGCTCGATTTTTTTTGATCACCATAGGAGCTGCACGTGGACTGAAGAAAATACCGCAGATGTAAGCTTTATTTCATCGGCTGACTTATCATTGATAAAGTTTCGACTTCCTCAGGGGTTGAGTTCTTTTGATGGACTGTCCACCATCAATAAGCTCTGTTACACCCCAGAAGTGGGTCTTAACTCGAGGAGCGCAGAATTGAGTTATTTAACCGTGTTACACACTCGCTAGATCTAAAATAAATTAAACCTTCATAGAGAGCGCTGGAGCAGATAAGTAAATTTTTGCCATCCTAACAGTAGAGCAAATTAACTAGTATTTCATTAAACGCGATTGAGATACTGCAAATGTTCTCTTGATAAAATTTAAAATCTTAATGCTCACATGGGATCTGAACCCTCCCCTCTTTAGAGAATTATGATTGCTGTTGCATCAGGTATCTATTTTTTGTCAAGTTTGTGCAGATCAGTCAATTAAAGGAATTTATTGTGCAACAAAAGTTTCATAAAATACTTTGTGAAATAGATTAGAACTTTTCAATAGGACCTGGAAAGGCTTAAACGAATAAAACCAATCAAATGAGAAACAGATTTATTTCCCGGCAATTTGTCTTAACAAAACAAGGATTCAAATATATAAATAAAACATCTCATTATACTACGGTACTGAAATAGGATATTGAAATTATTACCAGACATACAGCCAGATAGATAGGGCTTATAGGGTCAGACGTAAAACCCTTGCGCTTGACGACTGCTGGAATGTTTCATTGTGAAGCTGTGATTGCGCCGGCAGACTTGACTGGGATATACCAGCGTGTCAATTAAGACACTCACCAGGGAGGTACAGTTTTTATCACTGGAGACTTGACTAGGATATACCAGCGTGTCAACTAAGGCACTCACTAAGGAGGTACAGTCGGTATGACTGGAGACTTGACTGGGATATGCTTGCGTGTCAACTATAGGGACAGTCACTAGGGAGGTACAGTCGGTATGACTGGAGACTTAACTGGGATATGCCAGCGTGTCAACTATAGGGACAGTCACTAGGGAGGTACAGTAAGTATGACTGGAGACTTGACTGGGATATGCCAGCGTGTCAACTATAGGGACAGTCACTGAAGAGGTACAGTCGATATGACTGGAGACTTGACTGGGATATGCCAGCGTGTCAACTATAGGGACTGTCACCAGGGAGATACAGTCGGTATGACTACCTCGCCTATTCGGGGTTTAAAATGAAGTGGCAAAACAAATAATGCTGACGAAAGTTTTGAGGACATATTTCATCATTTATTTGTTTCATGTAACGTAAGTTTTGTTGACAAATTTGAAACTCATTCGATGTGAGGTATCTTTTTTTCACCATTTACCTCTTATAAAATGTAAATCATTATCTCGGAATGAATGTAAAACTTTTTTCAAAGTATTATTTCCAAATCATTATAGGTGAAATAGAATTATATCTCATTTATATTTTAAACGGAGAAACGTACTCTAAATTACTAAATTCATTTACCCTAATGATATAACTCTACTACACAAATATACCTCTGTTAATTTTAGGTTCTGTTGGACCTATTCAAAAAGTGCAAGAAGGATCCAAGTTGGAATTGCGTAAGTTTTTTTTAATCAAATAAAGTGGAGGGAGACGCGGCAAAAAAGTACCGAGGCACTACTTCATTAAACCCGCAGAGAAAGAAGCTGGTACTGAAAGTGATAACTTTTCCAACTACCTCCTCCCAAAGATGGCTTCATCTAATCTGGAAAGTAAGCCCAAGACTCTATAGCCAGCAGGCTTCTACAGGAACTGTTCTCATTCCAAGTTGGTGATCGAAAACCAACACATGAAGCCAGCATCGTGAGCTGCTCCGATGCAGAGAAAACTCGAAGCCCTGCCATCGATTAGAAGCAAAACTTGAGCCATTGCAACCCAACTTTGGGCGATTGAAAGGCTTGGACGTCAGGCTGCTACGTTCAAGCGCCTTTCTTGGGGTGCGTTGCATTCAGATGGACCAGAGACCTCAGCGAGGTGACTCTCTCTCTCAGTGAGTGTTGAGGTATATATGTCTTTTTTCTACCGCATCTGTATGTATGATGGCAGCTTTTCACGCGTGCAGAACCTAAATTTTGTATTAGGTATTTCTTTTCTTTATGCTATTTCTGTTCTTCGTTTTTTTTCTTTCTTCTATTCATGAGCCTCTGTGTAATGAGTGTCTGACGGCATTCTATTTCGCTAGCACACAGAAAATGGCCTCGAGCCTCTTTCATGTTCTATTCGTATATGGTAAGGTCGAGGTGTCAGTCATCAGCGTCATCGGGTTATTTCTGTTCTCTGAAATCATCGTATCCGTATATAGAAGCTAAAATGACGATTTTTAGATGAGTGTACAACCCGTAAAAAATGATAAGAAATAAAAGGTTTCAGTGTTTCGCATCAACATGAAACACAAATGTTACACAGTTTAACCGAATTAAACACGTTAGCATGTGCAGCAGCCTTGTCACAAAATATTTACTCTTTCCTACCGGCTACTTTTATGGTCAAAGTTTCGTTTCGCTGAAGTTGCAGTTAATGGCTTTTCCAGTTAAAAATTTCGGAAGTAAATTGAACCACGACATAAATGACATTAATTCATAAACGAATTTGTTTACGAGTTTAATGATATAAGTAAAAAACTCGTGACTTATGCCTATTATTTGGTCAGGGTACACAATTATTGAAAAAACGTCATTTTAGCTCATATTTATGAATTCGATGATTTCACAAAACAGAATCAAGTTTACAAAATTAAAATTTGTATTGTTCTGAAATCTGAATTACGGAAGGGTGTCTCATCAAGGCATGAAATAAAAGTCAGAGCTTCAAAAATGCGGAATTGAGCACGTTGAGTACGCTAGATTAAATCATCGTTAATGTAGAATGTGAAATAGTGGTTATTTATCATACTTAATGGCATGCCAATAAACGCACATTTTAATAATTTAAGGAAATGCAGCCGGGATTGCTATCAGTCACACACTTCCTTTCAGAGCATCGACTGAACATTGTGTGTAGATTTCTGTAACAATCCAGTGAATGTTTGGAAAACTTATTCAATCCCTTTCAAAAAATCATCAATTAATTCATTTTAGTAATGATGAAAATGTTCAAGATAGATTCCTTAAGAAGCGCAATCGCTCCAACGAACTCAAGATCAGAAGTTCGTTTGGGTTCTGTTTGTATATAAGAATTAGTATCAGGCTTATAGGAGGCATTGACATCAGCACTGCCTCCCACATCTCTGGACCCAATCATAGATTTGACAAAATAGCAATGAAGTCACACTACTGGACGTAACAACGAGGCCAATTTGATAGCAATCGAATGCAAGTGAATAAATGACTCCGAGTTATTTTCACGAGAACATCTGTGATGCTGTGTGCGGGATCAAAAATTATTTATCTATCGTGTAAAGCGGTATAGAGCTCTAAAATATCCTTATTAGGCCCAGTGATTGTGTAATTTCTGATTGAAATGCGTAATAAACGAGGAATTCGTACTTGGAGCGATACAGCGTTTATAAGATCGGATTCCCGGGTAGGTTTCAGCGAGAGAGTCTAATTTTGAATATTTTTGCGCTGGTTAGTTGAACTCTGTTAAACTTTTACGTACCAGATAATTTTAGATTACCTCGAATTACATACGATCAATATTGAAAGGAAAATGGTGAACAGAAGACCTATCTCGATGTAATTCATTTGCTCCAGTTACACAATAAGGATCTCAAGGTGCTAGTTTAGCTATAAAATGAGTGATATGAGGGCATTATTTCCTAAATTCAAATTATCGAATCTAACGACGCGTGATAATGAGGGCCCAAACATGCTCGGCTACGCATCTATTTTCTGTTCAAATAAAAAATATAATTACCATCTCTTCATTTGACAAACAAATTAGGACATCTCTTAAGATTTTTCAAAGCCTGGGCAGCCGAGTTGTAAGGGGAATCAACGATAGATTGGAGTTAACTTAATTTCTTCCCTTCGAGTTATCAGAAATGGTGTGTAGTCTCTGACCACGATTGTGACGGCACGATTTCTAAGAGCATTAGATGTAGGAGGCATTGGGTAACGCAACCGCCCCATTCTTCTATTCGTCAGTGCACCCATCATTGTTGAATATGCATTTCAGATGAGGATTTAAGTATCCTGTGCAGTTGTTCTTACAATTCTAATGTGCGTATTTTTTGGTTTTTATTCTTACATTTTTAAAGAACATCGTGTTTTGATTGTGACAAAAGCTCAAATCTTCTACAAGATTAACAATAATTTGTTAGAGTATGCCTGCATTTCAGGAATTGACTAATTTTTTCTCTTCTATTGTCTCAGATGAACAAACTAAACACACAGCTGTTTACAAAATCGTTTACAGGATGAATTAACTTATTACAACTATTTCGAATGAATGCTTCATCAAAACGAAAGAAATTTAACTTCCATTCCCACAACTTATTTCACCATTTAGTCTGCCCCTTTTCAATTCTCTTTTATCATCATAAAACACAGAGAATATTCAGAAGCAAAATGCGACATCATTGCGACCTGCCGATAAAATTTGATGGCTGGGCAGCATGTCGGAAATGACCCGATGTTGCCGTGCATAGCCCGAGGGATGGTTGGTCCGTCGCTGGGAGACAGCGAAAAGCTTTTCAGATCCGCGGGTCGTGGGGAGAGATCTGTGCGATGGCGAGGAGCATTTGGTGTTTCTCGAATTGGGTTTTGATGTCGGAACACGCGATCGAATGAAGCGGAAAATATGGCAGAAAATTAAGTTCCTGGATCTAAAGAGAGCATAATACGAATTTCTAATGACAGTTAATAGCATATAATTGAAAGATTTATTTTTATTTACTCCATGCATGTACATTCTTATAAAGAGACACAAGAATTTTATTGATATCTAACAGTCAACAGTCTTAAAATTGCGGGCAAAATAAACTACGAGGCTGCTATGGCGACCTATCATGAGATAAACGAATTTTTTGCAAAGTAACATGAATGATAACTTAGTATTCTTATGTGTGCAACTCAGGATTAGTGCGGCTTGTGAGACTGGACGTGATAGTACTAAAATAAAGGAAAACACAGTTTGACTGTTTGTTTAATGTTTTTCATCAAAAGCATTTTGTTTACACATTTATACAAATGTACACACATGTACCCATATTCCACCTCAAATACACATGCTCAAATACACCTACACATATTTATACACATTTAGGAAGTTCACAGTTGTTCCACAGTTTTCTATTTTTAGCAAGTTCATGTTGAAATTCTCGTAGATTGTTACATCATAGAGAGGGCTATTGAGAGATCGGGTCAAATTAATTAGTTCATTAATTTAGTCATTCAGAAGAAAGTCTACATTTTGTTGCGATGAGAAAGCATTCATCGTTCTTTTTTTGCATCAATGAACTTATTTTTTTGATTTTTTCGGGAGTTGTTTTTCATTTTAAGACAATCAGAGACGAATGCACCTGCACCGCCAACACTTTTGTCTTCCTTTCGGGAGGGGAGAAATGCCGTGCCATTTTGCATGTTTATTAAGTCTTTTTGAAGCATTATTTTGCAAGTTTTCGTTATGACAGAGCACGTAGAAATTACATTGAAATTCAGCGTTTGTATGCCATGATGGTATCAGAAACTCATGAAAAGCTTATAATGGCCTCATGTTTTTTAGAACTTATTTATCATTTCTCAAAACTTTACGATGAAATTTTTCTTATGACATTGTACGTTTGTAAACCGTTCTTTTTTAGTCCTATAACCGGAGCTTTGCCTCACTTTGCCTTACTTTCAAACTTTACGCTTAGAACATCCAAAAATAGTTTCTTCAAACGATATCAGTAAAAAAATTTCCCAGCGTCGTGACAAATGTCGGTTTACTTAGGCACATACAGCTTAGGTTTGCAGACGATTCAGTTCCTGGCGATCGATCGTTTGACTCCACTTTTAAAATTACAATTTGGTCCTAAAATGAGTACCAAGTAACAATTTGCGTTTATTCACATCAGGAACTGGTGTACCAAAATGCAGATGTGCCCCAAGAATGAATTCTGTTCATTTAGATGTACGCAGAAGTGATGCAAAAAAAACTGTTAACTCATATCTATTGCACTTGCTATGCAGCGTTCCAGTTAATACATTGTAACGTGAAGAAAAGCGCAATACAACAAAATAGTATTACGTGGACCCAATTGTACACTAAAAATCTCTCGTTGAACAACTCCAATAAATCATTGAGTCTCTAGAGATAAGATGCGTTATCAAAGAAAATGAGCATCGCAATAAGACTGAGCTGGAAGAATGCAGAGTTACCCGTTACCTTAAAGAATGGTCAACTCTATATCATTTCTAATCTCTACTTTCTATCCAACTGATAGAAGGTAACAGTCATTACGTCTTGGCGTTTGTCATAAGGCATTTGAAAATTTTATGGTCTAGATGAAATGTATCCAACTGATTGGGATAAAACACCATTTAATTAGGAAAAATTTATCACAAAGCTATTATGGTAACATGGTTGAAACGAGAAAATCGAGGTCTCGCCTGTTCCATAGTTTATCCAATAAAAAACGTCGCTGTTATTTAGCAAAATGTCAGCAGAGTTCGCAGCCAGCAGCTTACTTTCCATCCTCGAGTCGTGTTCAAACTTCTGCCTGTCTGCTCTCAATGAAGGATGTCCATGTTGATGTGGACTGATTTGCGCGTAGGTGTAAATCCTCGTTTTCTAAACTAGTCTCTTAATTAAACAGTACAAGATAAAAAACCTAGATTATACTTCACGCTTAGATGGTGTAGCTCGGTATCATTTTTTGAGATAGCTGTCATGAAAGGAAGAAATTTTAAATGTATTTTAATTGATGAGTCAATGGAGTTTGAACCACAAGCTGGTGACAACAATCTAACAATCTTCAGCAGTTTCGTTGCTGTATAAAAAATGATTATTTCTGTTTAAAACTCTTGGCTATACTAGATACGCACCTGTGTTTGGGTACGACTAGAAATATTGAACGAATTTCTCTCGCGCTGTTAAAGACCCAAGCTGTTAACGAGCTAATCCTTCAACTAGGCATGAGCTTCGTAATTAATGCTATAAAGCGAGGGCCTTTTGCTACGAGCACGATATTCTGGCGATAATGTAGCTTGTTTTTCAGTCAAGTTAGCGGTTGGAATGGCTCTTTGTAAAGCCGATATGACTGCCAATAATTCAGAGATTACGTTGGGCCAAAAAATGGCTACTGGATAATGACAATCCAATGGGAATGCAAATGAGAGTTGGGTCGAAGAAAAGTTACGGATTTCACAGCTTTGTTCGTTAATGAAATGCTAATGGGTTCCGCGTGTCAGTATTGATTAGCTTAGGCAATTTGAACATTGTTCTCCTTGCTGACATAAGGCTTGTAGGCTAGCTCCGGCGAAGCAGCGACACCGAGAGGGTGTTAGCGAAGTAAGACGAAAAATTTCTGTGGAAATTTTTGTCCAGTTGGCACGATAAACTTAAAAATATTTATGTAAAATCACAAAGTCTTCGTCGTTTTAAATATTTTACTGATAACGATCTTTGATAAGTTACTCTGTGGACGCAAAGTCTCGTTTACCAAGATTCATCAAACAGTGACATCCCGAGAATGGGTTCATGTTGAGAGAGCGAGTTAAGCTGCGGGAACCACACAGGGAATACGTCAAAACTAAGGTAATGTGGAATTTCAACTGCAGTTATGAAACCCCAAATGTGGATGGAAGAAGAATAGTTCAATTTTCTGCGGGTAATAACTCTCAGTTAAAGTAAGAACGAGTGTCCGACGCATGGGGGAGCCCCAAATGAGTACTGAGCTGACAAATGGATCCTCGATGTTGCTCGGTTTGCCGGACACCTTAATGAGTCTTTAAGTGCCTGGGCCGCAAACAAATGTGAACGTCAAATATATTATCTTCTTCTCTTTGTCTGTAGAGTAGATAAATGCGTTGCAGTAATGTAGCTACGGTACATCATCTTGTTTTAAGTAAGTTAAGATTACACTTTAGGTTATCCTGAGTCACAAAGTAGCGCTTAATCTGGAAACCAAGAAAACTTTGAGACTCCTGACTATTGTCGTCTTGGCAAGTTGGCAACATGACTTTCTCGGTACACCTACGGTACAAACTGCTTTGTGACTCTTGAACACAGTCTTAGTGGTACGCGACTTGTTCTGTGCTGCTTATTCATTTGTAGTGTGTAGTCATGTATTGCCAGCATAAAGTTAGCACAGTCGTATATGTGACTATACACACTATATACAATTATCAATATTGTGGCGTTAACCTTCAACTACGGTCTTAGTGGTGATATTCAACAATAGTTTTAGAGGTGCAATCTAACCAAAATTAGATATATTGTACATGGTTCAGTACAACCAAGAGTTTAGGGATGAAGACTTTACATCAACTTTAACCTGATGAATTACATAATTTTCACAGCATTCAACCGCTGTCTCAGCGGCTCACAATAATTATGGATACCCTATATAACAGTAACAATGTTTTAGCAGAGCACAATGAGCGCTTTCATTGTGGTTCACAATAAGCTTAAGAGCTGCGCAATAAGCACCGCCTTGTAAGTACACAATGAACACAGTGTGCTGTGATCAGAGAGCCCCGTTGGCACGCTCCAGCATTTCCCCAAGATGCGCACCAAATTTCACCGGACGGATGCAGAGAATGCGGTGAATTTGCCGCTTTATTTACATGGACTAAAGATCATAACCTTCAGAAATGAGGGCTCTCACGACACTTTCATGAGGGCTTTCTCAAGCCCCCGTAAATGCCCAGGGTAATGTTAAAGGATCTCAGACGCGTTAGCGCTCAAGGTGCCTTGAACGAAGTATTATTCTTCGGAGCTGTTCATTCCCGCACGGTCTCAACGAGCGTCATTTTGATGCCAGCAAAGAAATTCTTGCTTGTGCTCGCCTAGGTCGATGGGCTTCCAGAAACTGCAACGTTGTCTTATCTAAATGTGTTCTTGGAAACCAAAGTATGCACACACTGATGTGTCTGCGTGATAACACAGAACTGAACGTAATTTATTTCATGCCAGTACTCAGGTATATTTTGCCTCAAGGATTCCTGGTATTTAGGAATTTTGAAAACAGATTAAAGTGAAACTCGTTTTGAAATGAATTGAAGACGTCCTTGGCATTTCTCTGTTTACGATGGGCACAACGGTAAAGAATCACTTAATTATTCATTCTGGTGCGAAATTGATATTGGCTCGCATTTGTGAGCAGATGAGGCTCAATTCTAAGTAAGTTCAAGAAATTTGTCGTCCAAAAGAGGCTCCATTTGAGATCTTGAATATAAGGCAATGAGTCGAAATGAGGGGCTTTATCTGAACAGATCGTAATGCAGCAGCCTCATGTCTCTGCTTTTTCTTACACATTGTAGATTCTCTTCAATTCACGCCCCCTTTGAAGTATTCTTACGTACTTACATACATCTCCAGATTTTCGAACAATTCGAGTTGCAGCGGTGTACAGCTGACAATGAAAGTTCTCTTAATTCGTCTTAGCTACGCAATTATTTAAAAAATGCTTAACCTTGAGCTTTTTTCAAACAAAATTTGAGCTCTGAACATTTGGAAACTGTACTACGACGTCGTAAATTGTTTTAAAATCCGGATCGATTTTGTGTTTAGTTTGGATGTGACCGTCTTTATCAGTGCTTCTTTGTTTTAAAGTAAGTTGTCGTACTTCATTATTTGAAATGGTTTTTACGATATTGTACATAAAGGAAAACACTTTAATTCTCCAAAAATTAGTTTCTTCATTATTCTTTATTTAATCAACAATGTTGTATAATTCAGCGAGGTTTATGAAGAGGAACTGAACCGACGCGTAATGATGCACAAAATCTCCATGTGTGTCATGCTCGAGATCTCTTGAAATCTCCCCCACCCCCCAAAGATGAGCTGGAACTCCTCCACACTCTGAGAAAAAAATTTAAGGTTCAGAGCCGAGTTTTTTCATTTCATTAATATCATTCTCGTTTCAGAATTTCAGTTCATGTCTTAGGCGACAAAGAACTTTTCCTTGCAAAGCTGCCTCGTATACCCAACGAGCTTGAAACTCCCGAAAGCTTAATTTTGGTAAAATTTAAAATTGTTTTTGTCCACCACGGCTCGTGAAGTCACAGTGAAGGCATTTCGCTTTCAGTGTCGTGCGACTATGACAGTGCATGCGTCATAGTGCAAGTGGCATTGTGCAAAAAGTCATGGTGCAAATACCGTCGTACTTTTGACCTTGTATTTCTAACATAATGATTTGTTTTTGAATTTATGGTGGAGCGGAACTCCAAAACGCATTATTACCAAAGACGATTAATTTCCTCGGAATTTTCTTCATTTATAAGTTTCTGACACTGAAAAGCTTATCGTAGGTATCGTAAATATGTTCGCGTCTCTAAAATCGCGTATATCAATGATAAATAAAATCGCATTGCAAACGTCGCTGCATATACGTAATCTTACAGTAAATGTTGTTCATCAGAAATTCCCGTTGCGTGAGCATCATTGTACACATTATCGCGAAGTAAACAACGTGGTATGATGATTTTTGTAAATATATCCCAGTTGTATTTTCAGGTGAATATCGCCCTAATATTATCGTACAAACAACCCGAAAACATAATCGTACCAGTGTCGTGTCCCAAAATAAAAGACATCTTGAATGGAAAGAAATGGTGAAACAACATAAGATTTTACAGTACTGATGTTTACGAGTATAACATTACTATATTTGTCAACGCTTCCTATGAAAGCGTATGGGCATAATTGGCAGAATTCACATCTTCATTCTTTTTGCCAAACGACGTGCGAATGAGAGGCAAGAAACGGTTTGTCCTTTCCTGCATCAGACTTAATGTCGGTAAGAATAGCCATTATGTCAGAATATGCGTTTATTTTGTCTATGACTCCTACTCTTTTTGTGAGAAGATAATGCGTTCAAGAGCTATCTTTCAGATCTTTAAATTAAATTTTAAGCCGCAGAAGCGATTTGTGCATTAACGCGTAACGTCGGCAACATTGCGTTCACTGCTGACTTCAAAGCTGCAAGTCACCTCGAAGTGCTAATTTCTCGTGACAGTCAACTCGGAACGTGAACTTATTGCGCCAATCAACTCGAAACGCGAGTTTATTGTGTGCCAATCAATTCGATACGCAAGTTTATATTGCCAATCAACCATGTCATCACAGCGCTACTGCGCGCTTTGGGTTCCAACTTACTCTCATTTTTTGATGTGTCGTCAGTCATTCAAAATGACAGCGCTCAAATTTGCTTTAATTTCTGAAATAACATTGAAAAAATGCGATCGAAATCCTTTGTGTTGAGTTGCAGCAGTCGTAACACTTTGGAACAAATTGTTGCGCAGAAGTGACGTTTGTTTTTAAATTGAAGATAAGCAATTTAAGTATACTTGTTGCTTTGTTCGTGTGCTTATTATATTTGCAGGTGTGTACGTGCGCTTAAGTCTTTTGCTAATGAAAAATTTAAGTCGCGAATTTGTCAAAATGAATGTCACGAATAAAACCCCTTCCAAAAGTATAATGAATGAATCCTGGCCACTTTATGCCATTCGAAATTTTTAATTTGAATTTCTAATCTTGCTAGCATGATGAAAATTTGAGCGGAAACGCTCATTTTCGTCTGGATGTAAATACATTAAAAGAAAAACAATCTGATGCAAACTCTAATGTGCGGGCAACCTGACTCCTTTGAAACAATTGCTTGACAAAAAATGTTCGCAGTTTTGTGAGTGAATAGAAAATTTAAAGGAACACAGCCACTTTGTTCAAGAAAAAAATATTACACTGTATATTCGCTCAAAAGTATTGAATTCAACGCAACTGAAGTTTAATCGCGCAAAAGGGGCGATTAGTCTCCTTAAAATTAATTTAAATATGAAACAGAAAGAATCATTCTTTAGAGCATATCACATGCTTCACTAAATAGCTATTTATTTATTTCTATTCCTAATGAATTTATTCTAGCCGAAATGACTAAAATATTCCTTTTTTCAATGCTTTTATTTTCCGTGACTGCAATGTCTAAAATTTTATCCCGATTAGGAAGCAAGAATATCTAACCAATGCAAATATATGCCTTATTCTAGAATGTATGAAAGACTATGTTATTTTTAGGAAGTATATAACACTATAGAAGCGCAAATATCAGATGTAAAACACTATTTTTCAGTTAAAAATGCTGTTAAGGAGGTGCAATCGCTATTTTTCGGCTAAAAACTCTATTTACGGCTCAAAGTAAAAACATGTGGCTATAAATCCTGTTATTTTCCAGAAGCAGTAATGCTGTATGAACCTAAAATTCTATTATTCCGCTAAAAACACCATTTAATCACGTACGCTATAGAGTAGCTGAAATTGTCTCTAAACGTTCTCAAAATGTGATGCAGCGTAACGCGAGTTTCAAGTTTCAGTGAGCTGTACTTGCAGCATAAACGAACGCTAATTTTGTAGTCTTTTGTTGCAAAGTATCAGGTTTTCAATCCTCGTATCATTCGGAGGATTGCTTTTGATTGACCAGTTTTATGAGCATTTTCTATTTACGTATGCTTCTCAGTTTATTTATCAGTGATGTTTACACCGAGTATATATTTGTTATGCTCTAATGCAATACTGAGAGATAGGCAGCAGCGAATGTATTTTTAAACGTTGTCTGAAATGAAGTCAAAATATGTCACTAACCAAGCTAAATAAAGGTCGGCAAAAGTTAGCTTAATAAATAATGTACTTGTCTAACCAGCTTAAAGTCCAGTACCAAGCTAATCCTCGCGATCCATGGTGACAGTACATGTTATATTCCCCTCGCCATGCATTTTGAGAACTGTGCCGACCGCTTAGCATTTTTGTCGTCTCAAACTCAAAAAAAATCGCCTGATATGTAAACAAATATCAAATGCGAATTAAATCGCGAAAGTTGAATACCATGCAAATAAAATTGCAAAGTTATTACTTCCTATATGTGACCTGGAATGCTTTTGATGAAAACGTATGAGACTCGCGTATTGACGTACATTGTTTTCCTGGTGAGTAAAACAGGTACATGTATGAAAAAACAGCTCATGGTGAAAGTCACGAACCTAGTTTGCCATTCTTAGGTTACTGCCCAAGTCCCGCGTCTTCTGACACTAAGCACGCGCAGGCAACAGAGCAAACGATCACTCTGATTTGTCATTCAGTGACAAATCATAGCATTCATCGTAAAAAGTGATACTCAAAGCCATCGATCTTCACGAAGGTTACTATATGTTTGTTTTACCATAAGAAGGTGGTCGTTCCGTAGATATGTGATTTCGTAACTTGTTAGCTGTTTGCGGTAGTAGTATTAGCAACTGTTGCCTGCTCTTTCTATCATGTTATACTGTCCTAACTCTTGATTGAAGCACCGTAAAAAGTTTCGTAAGTATGCGAACCAGGATAACTCCTGATTCTTCGAATTAATTCACATCTATATATTTTGTTTCCATTGTAAAGTTCAATGTGATTGGAATTTTAAATCCAATTACGGCAGTGCTTGTGGAAACTTGTGGTCTGCGAACACTTTCGCGGTCAAGAATGATTTTTAGTAAGTTATTGTGAGTGAACATGGCCTCCGTATTGAGCATGGTCTCCTCGTACCCGACGCTAGGCTGTCAAGCTGTTTTTCAGCTACTGATTTTCACCTCCACGTGGGAGAGCGAGCAGAGGTTCTCAGCCTTCATGACCATCAAGTCCAAGAGCCGGTTCCGTCTTGTTGCGCCCGGGCATGATTTCCGATGTGCTGTGAGCCAAGTCAGGCCCCGCATTGACCAGCTGGTGGAGAAGAAGCAGAGACAGCCCTCGCACCTAGTTGTTGTTTTCTCAGTTGATTTGCGTGTTCTACTTTTACAATTATGGAAAAAAGTAATATCTGATCGAATTTAGTTTCTCTGGAACCAGGTGGTACGCGGCGACTGTACGGGACCTCCAAGTGGTACTCTATCACAAAAAGGTTGGGAACCACTGGATTACGTTCACGACGATTTTTCAACCCGTTCAAAGTTCTTTATGAAAAAAGAAACGATATTTTTCCAGCAGCTCGATCCAGATTCTTTAAAATTTTGACAAACAACAAATCTGAGACGTGAGGTGTTCCTAAATTTTGTTCATCTTAAAGTTCAACCTCTATTTCTAGTCCTGATTATGTCCTAAGAGTCGAAAAACAGATTCCTTTTATTGAATTTTTGATGTTACCGCACATCTCTGCTTCCATAAGAATTTGGTACATAAAAATTTTAAATTTTGTGATTTTGTAGATGACTAAAATTCCATCACTGACTTAGTTCGAATGAGGGCTCTCGCAACCATATAAAAAACGAAGATTGAGTCTATTTCACTGATAAACGCAGAATAAAAATAATCTTATTTCATTTCACCGCTTCTAAGTGTAAGAGAATTGCATTTTACTATGCTTCAAAAATTAACATTTTGGTGCCAAACAGTCTGCTTATTTTCATTTAATGTTGTTCTCCGTCATAAGTAATTTTGACTTTAGTCGTTCCGAGCTAACTGTTCTTCTCATTTGTCAGCGATGAAGCCACATTTAACTTCGAGCGCGGCCGAGATCAAAACTGCTACATCACCACGGGCGGCGGACGGCCAGCCTTGTAATCCACACTCCGCATATCACGAGAACGAGTGCCGGGAATTTTGCGCTTGTGTCAATGCAAGCATCAAGAATTTTGTGTCTGCGTCATTGCGTGAGCCAGGAATTTTGCGTCTGCATTACAGCGCGTACCAGAAATTTTGTACCTGCCTCAATGCATGTTTTGTGCCTTAACATTACTGGCGGGAACACTTCATAGACTTCAAATTCTGATAATCTAGTTGAGGATGCGCGCCTCTTCCGCTATTGAGTTGCATTACTTCCACGTCTCTGAAACGCTCATGGACGATTGGGATAAGCCGTATGATCTGAAGCATAAATGGAGTTAAAAAATGGTGTAGTGGGTGTGAAAACAAAAGGAAGCTGAAGGAAACGTCCGCTGGTGAGTGCTGCTGCACATGAAGGACGTCAGAAGTTGAATGCTTTGCTTGCTGCGTTTGGAACGTAGGTCTCAGAGCTGGGTAATGAAATTGAGTGTGGAGGAAAGCAGCAGCCGAAATAGAGATTCAAATGCAGGTACGAAATGAATATTGTTGATGGAGTAAAGTATTTCGGCAGCGAATGACAAAATATTTATACTTATTTGTGCCTTATTGATTACCTAACGCAAAGAATTGAGAGGCTTTGTAGAACGGCTGTTACTTCAAAGTCAATTGATCAAAAGGACATCAATCTATGGCTAGTTTATACAGAGATGACAACATGGAATGTACTGTAGAAGAAACTTCCAAATAGTGGTATATATGTTCATTTATATATACAATATATGCAAATACATGTACATGTATATAAATATACATATGTGGGGATAAAGAGCTTAACGACCAGATGAATGTCTTAATGTTTGAGACAGCTCCAGCGCTGTGACGCACGTTGAAGTTGAGGTCTAAATGCTCGGCCGAGGTAAATAAATTTTTCATGAGACTATTGTGCTCTTTGATTAAAAGTACATCTTAAATCGAATGAAGCACATCCTTGGTTTATTGTAATTCAGGTATGAAAGATACTTGTTTCAAACATCGGTGTGACGTCACAACGTGTTGCTGCCAAGACAACTTGCAGGAAAAAAGATATATTTTTTTTATTATGAAAAATGCTGTACGAAATTACATACCTGTCCATGCATGAGGTATTTGGCTAACCCATGCACTCCCGTCGAATTTGCCAATTTTATCCATAAAGTGAGAGTCATCGCTTACTTGATGAAAGCTGTCCGTCGGTGTCGACGATGACGTTACCATCTGCATTACCCAATCTTATTTCTTCGTTGTTGCATCTACAATTTTGACTACCGTATGCTAAAACTTTGCTTGAATGGTTAATTAAAACCGTAGAAACGCCGACGAATCAGTCAAACTGGGTAATTGTTGGTGCGTTTTTCGATGACTGATGAAGCCGATTTTGGATTTGCAGATGTCGTCAGATCCCTTACTCGGCTTCCCGGTACTCGGCCGGGGTGCCGGTGCAACACACACATGGGTGCCAGTGCAACACACACACAGGGGTGCCAGTGCAACACACGCAGGGGTGCCGGTGCAACACATGCATGGGTGCCGGTGCAACACATGCAGGGGTGCCGGTGCAACAAATGCAGGGGTGCCGGTGCAACACACGCAGGGGTGCCGGTG